>CM042197.1:2946753-2959963 GCA_023539305.1 Ilex asprella
CTTCTTAGCCAAGGCAAATATAACATCACTCAAAGATGATAAGCTTTTGTTGATTGCCTGGTAGTAATTGCAAAAGGAACTGGTCATTAGGGTAGATCCTATTAGAAAAGTTATTATATTTAGACTGAGGGGTAATTTAGTCATTTTGTTTTCTTTTATGTTGCCCTAGCTTAGTCTGATTGTTTTTTTTTTTGCCCTACCATATAAAGACCTCTGATATAGTAGTTTTCTTTTATGTAATTTTTCTTTAAGGTTGTTCTGGCTAGTTATGCCTCAATAATAGTTTCTTTCTTCTAGTTTTTTTCACTCTTCTTTATTTAATCAAAGTTTACATGGTATCAGAACATGATTTCGATCCAAAATATATGTAGCACCACAATAATTTAGTTGGAGAAATGATTTATTCTTGGATTAGGGTTGCTGATTCGACTGTTATCCAAAATATATCACGCTCTATGAACAGTGCCAAATTCGACTGTTATGGGTATTTGATTTACAAAGTTGTTGAGTTGATTTGTGGCGAACTTTGAATTGTTTAGCGTTGGTTGTCTCTTCTCTTCTCTTCTCTTCTCTTCTTCCGGTGCTTCTCGTTGTTGGGTCTTCCTCCTTGAACTAGTCATTACAAGGTAAGAAATCCTAATTTTTAGGGTTTGTTGATTTTGACTACTGTTGGTTTGGGGCTAGTTCTGGTTTAACTATTCTTCTGTTAATTTGGGCCATTACTACTTTGGGTTGTTGTTGTTTTGGCTATTTTTCTTCTACTATGCTTGAGTTTTGACTTTTGGACTTTTGGGCCCTTATTTGTTATTTGGGTGTTAGGCTGTTGGTTTTTGTTGGACAACCTCAATCCTTTGGGTTTTTTAATCTGGACCTCTTTCTGTTGGCTGTTGAATTTTGTTGGTTTGTTCGTTTTGTACATTGGAGAGTTGTCACGTTGTTGGTTTGTTTGATTTGTTTGTTTGGGCTTGCTATTTGACATAGCGTTGCATTGTTGGGTTTGTTTGCATCGTTTCGCATTACTGGTTTGTTTGATTTGTTTGTTTGGGCTTGTTATTTGACATAGTGTTGCATTGTTTGGGTTTGTTTGCATTATTTCGCACTGAATATGCAGGAAACTTTTGTTTCCTTTCTTACTAATTGGTGGGTTTGAGCCTTTGGGGCTGATTTTGTGAGCGAACGGCTGGGTTGCTAGATTTTGCTAGGATGTTAGATTGCTAGATTTTATTTGCTTTGGATTGCCTGATTTGAGTATTATGGCCAGTGGAAATTCTGATTCTCTTCAAACTATCAGTGTCAGGTTAAAAGGTGAGAACTATGTATATGGGGATTATGTTATGAAAAATTTCTTGTTGGGTAAGGAAATGTGGAGTTATGTTAGTGGTGATTCGTCAGCTCCAACTGATCCTAAGGACGAGAAATATGTTGACTTAAAGAATACTTGTGAAATCAACAACGCTAAAATCATCACTTGGATTAATAACTCAATTGATCAGACCATTGGTGTTCATTTGATTAAGTTTAATACAGCCAAGAGATTTGGGATTATTTAGCTACCTTATTTGTTAGTCTAATTTTGCAAAGAGGTATCAGTTAGAACATGAAATTCAAGCTGCATGTCAGGGTGATAAGAATATTCAGGAGTTCTACTCATTTATGACTAGATATTGGGATCAGTTAGCAGTTGCTGAACCTGCTGAACTGAGTACTTATATGATATATCGCACTTTTAGAGAGGAGCAGATGTTAGTGCAATTTTTTATGGTCCTCAGAGATGACATCAAGGGACTTTGTGGTTCTATTCTTCATCGTAATCCACTTCCCTCAGTGGATGCAGTAGTGAATGAGCTTCTGGCTGAAGGAGTTTGTCTTAAGACTCTTTCAGGAAAAAGTCTTATTTCATTGCCTACTCAGTTTCTGGTTGTGCCTCCCCACAGTGACTTCTAAATATCGGGGCCGTGTAGCTTTAGATGAGTGTAGCTTTTGTCATAAAAAAGGTCACTGGAAGGCTCAATGCCCTAAACTAATGAACAAAAATAAAAAGGGGCCAGCAAATCAGTCAGCAGCTACAACACCAGTGGATGAGTCCTCCTCATAGGCACCTAACCTAACTATGTTTGTTGATTAGTTGCAAAAGTTAATCTCTATCTATCAGCCTGGTGCACTTATAATATCTCCTTCAATAGGCCCATTTACCTCAGGTCCTTCAAGATCCACAATCCAACAAGCTGATTGGGACATGCCATAGAAAGGGAGGACTGTATACAGCCAGTAGATTTTTTGTTTTCTTCTTGGCAAACTCCTGTTGTTTTCTGCTACCACATCATGAGTTTGAGGGAAGGTGTTAGAATAGTTATTATATTTAGACTTAGGGGTAATTTAGTCATTTTGTTTTCTTTTATGTTATTCTAGCTTAGTCTGATTGTTTTCTTTTTTGCCCTACTATATAAAGACCTCTTATATAGTAGTTTTCTTTTATATAGTTTTTCTTTAAGGTTGTTCTGGCTAGTTATGCCTCAATAATAGTTTCTTTCACTCTTCTTTATTTCATCAAAGTTTACAGATCCATCATAAGAAACAAACGTATAACTCAAAATGATTTTGTACACATACTTGAGTTTCTTTCAGCCGATCCCCAGTTGACCCACTCTTAGAGAGGCGCTCACTACCAGCAAGGTCAATAAGATTCAGGATACCTTGTACTTGTTGATCGGTACTCTGGAGGATAAACAAAATAAATTTCACTTATGCTGAGATATTATGTGTCAGAGAGATATACTACAGATTGGAAAGGGTGACAAGGCCCAAGATTATTCATACCACATTTGTACCAGATATTCGCATAGTGAAGACAAAGTGACTTCTTGAAGATTGTTCATTCATTTGGGTTTTGCCTACAGACCTGAAAGAATGATAAAGGTTAGGCGCAAATTTCATGAACCTTAACACATTTATTTAGAAACCCTAAATACGAAACCATGACAAGGATGGTGTGTTTGTAAATATGTGACAGGTATGAATAAATGTAAGGCATACAAAATTCACTCAATTGTCATACAAGGATTCAAAAGTGTACATCTTATATTAACTTTTTCAAGGAAAAGTCCCAAGTTTTATTGTGCCAAGGAGCAATAACATTCAAGAAGTGCTGATTCATTGGAAAAGGGAGGATATGCTAGATCTATGCAAAAGTTGTATATGCAAAGGAATCAATTTCCCAAAACATCCGCATGTATATTCACAGATTAGGGGTCCTCATGAACTCAATCGAAGTTTAAAAGGAATAGCGTGGATCTAAGAGCGTGTACTATTCAATACCTGCTTTGTGCAGCCCGATCTAACAGAAATGAAACCTCCTTACTACTGCAGACATCCACAACGGTTAGATCAGAGACATGAGTGTTCCCATTCGCATCATGTTTGATGGCATACTGCTTTCCCGCAACTCCATTCTCTGTTCGAGATGAATTTGTTGATAACAGATCACGTATATTTTCATTGTATATTTCCAGCATTGATACCTACAAATGTTTGAAGACATAAATTCAAAAGTCTAAAAAGCATCATCATGCAACAGAAATAATAAATACCATCAAAATTTTGATGCTCACCTGCATTTCATATTTCCATCCTTGGGGTTGAAGTGCTTGCCTAGTCTCAAATATCTGTTCTAGAGTGCGTGGCATGAGACCTTTCTGATCAGGACTTCCTGGTTTGCCCATCATCGTATGGGTTTTTCCAGAACCAGTTTGACCATAAGCAAAAATACAAACCTGAAACACAAAAACCACCATCATTGTCCGCAAGTTTGACAGATTCTAAAGATGTGCTATGCAGTAACATTACTACATATACGGAATACCATCAAATAGGTTTAGTTTTATGATTTCACTAGGGGTAACCCGTGCCCGAAGGTACGATACAATGTGAATGGTTTTGAGAGGAATATTAGTGGCCGTTAGATGAGTGTATTTGAGACCGCGGATGGATTTATTGAATCTTGTCCTGTTTTATATTATAGATTATAAATACCTCAGCAGCTATTGCATGTTGAACTATGTTCACATCATTTAATACTCAACAGAAAGAAAGAAAACCAACCTGAACATCCTTTCACAATCATATATTCAATTGACAAATTCCAATCATGGTCGTAACACAATTATGAAAAGTACTGAAGAATTACAATCTCTTGATATAGATAAAGTATATTAGTAAAAAAACTTCAAGTACATCATCAAATCGAAGTCTATTTCAGTAGCATTTTCAACCCTACCACATAAAAGTATGTTGATAAGTGTCACCTATGTTGATGTGACTTGTGTTTTAAATGAAACAGTTCTAAGCAATTTGGTGCAAGTAAATAAAAAATTGTGTGCAATGGAGAAAATAAATCACCTTATAACCATCAAGAGCACTCTGTACAAGCTGTGATATATCTACAAAAACATCTTTCTGCGAGGCATCAGCCTTGAATACTTTGTCGAACATGAAACAATGTGTTTGCCCTTGTGAAAGATAAAAAAAATGACACAAAGTCAAATTCAAACACAAAGTATGATTCAAACAATATATATGTATATTGAATATATTTCCTTGTATATATTATTTGTTTAAAATACTACCATTTTGCATCAACTCAATGCCCCGCTCCAGTGCTTCAGTTGTTGTTGGGTAAGAGACAACCTTTGTTTCTGAGCTAGCACAATCATCGGATAACAAAGGTCTCACTCTACAAAAAACCCTGATGTTCCCCTTAAGTTCCTGTACCAGTAGAGAGCACATCAATCAAATAATTCACAAGGCCCAACGTCTTGCAGCCCCAAATAATAAAAAACACAATGCAAGAACCTCTTTTTCAGAAGGTACAATAAAATACATTACCAATATTGTATTATGTAACTTTTTACGTAGTTTCTCTCCTTCTATAATTTTCAGGTCTGCATCAGCAAGCCGACTTTGTAACTCAAAAAGAAGTTTTTTTTGCTCTTCATATTCTGTTCTTGTCTCCAACGTGGACAAATCAGACATCTAACAAGGTAATAAACAAGAATAATAGTAAATTTTCCAGCTAATAATGTTGAAAGTTGAGCTAAACAAACTGCAGGTCTAGAAGTCACATGGCCCTAAATCCATATTGCTAAATTTTTCATCAAGCACAGTCCATGTAACCTGTAATTTATTCTCCGCAACAGCAAGGTGTTCCTGCAGTCTTGTTATGTGGTCACTTTGAGATAAACATCTAACCTAAAACAAATAAAAATCAAAAGACTGATTCAGCCTAAAACAAATAAAAATCAAAACAGCACTTAAGTCAAACATACACCGAATCTAGAAAAAAAAGTTGCTATAAACAAACCTCCAGCTCATTTGAATTTATAGCCAGGCTATCCAACTCAGCCCTGTATTTTTCGGTACACTCTTTATATTTCACAACTTCAGTCGTTAAATTTTGAACATGTGATAACTGACGATCACGATCATCTCTCACTTGTTGCAATTCCCCCCGCAAGCATCCAACTTCATTAACTAGAAGTTCTTTTTGTTTCAAAACCTCATCTTGAGAAGCCTGATAAAATTTGATTGAACAACAGTATTCAAAAGTAACTTGTAAGAAATAATGCCTAAAGAAAAGTAACAAACATGTAGCAATCTATTAGTTTATTCCAATAGCATCAAACCCAGATTGAATTGAAGAAATAAATCACAAACTTTAACCATGTTAAAAAAATCAAATCTATTCGAGTGAAATTTAACATAAACAAATATGGATATTGAATGACATGTTAAGAGTTGCAAAAGGACTCAGCTAAATGCAGTCATCATATGAGCTGTCCTTTAGATTTTCTACAACCCAGCTAAGTTCTCCTTAAAAAAGTTCAACATAGTATGACTAGGTTCCAATCTGATAGTTGACACACCAGATGGGAACAAAGACAGAGCCAAGTCATAATTAAAACAAGGAATCATGGCTAAATTTGAATAGAGTAGCAATGCTAACTTCATTCAAAAATAGAACTCTTTTTAAATCATTATGAAATAAATTAGGAATCAGTCAATTCGAATATATATACAGATAAACTCCTCTCCTAACAAAGTTATAGAATAGTTTCACCAATTAACAAATTTGAAAAATGAACTTTAGTGGCGTCAAAGAATTGAATAGGAAATCTAAGCCAAAATGGACAGACTCACTCTACTAGCAGTAAGTTGATCTTGCAGGGATGTATAGTGACCCCGAAGCATGCTGAGGTTCTCCACCACAGCAGCTTTCTCTTTTTCCACACGCTTAAGGGTATCGTTGGTTGTAGCAAGTTCCGACTGAAGTTTGCTGTTGTACTGCTGCAAACTTGTGTTGTACTCCTGCAATCGTTTGTACATGTCATTAAGCGATTGTATCTGCAGAATCCAAAAAGCCAAAAGTCAGAATAGTTGATTTCTATGAAAAATAATATGAGATTTGTTCTTATCAAATACAAAATCTTTTTAATACCTTCTGATTAGCATTTGAGTTGTCTTGTTGAGCTCTCTTGAGCTCTTCTGAGAGGAAAGCCTGCAACTTCTCTGCAGCAACCCTAGCATCTTTCTCTCTTGTAAAATTGTCCATTGCAGCCTGATATGACATTCAACATTAATTCTCCACCAACTGTTATTGACCAAGTAACTTGAACAATTGACTCGATGTCTTAAAAATTAATGGTATTCTTCTACCAATCTTACCAACTTATCTGTCTCTTCCTTTGCTATTTTTTCCTGTAGACAAGCATAATTTTTTCTCAACTCCATAACAATCGAATTCAGTTCCTCTTCCTTTGCCTTCATTAGCGTCTCTAGAATCAAGACATACACATATGCATTAATCAACAATTTAATTTTCTTGTGGTTCTTAAGTAAAAGAGAAAGAACCAACTATACCCATATCGATGCATTTCTTTTCCGCTGATTCCAACAAATTCTTAAGCCTATCTTGCTCTAAAAGATAGTTTCCTTCATTCTCTTGAAACCATCTGATACATTGCCTTAGTTTCTTTATATACTCCAGCATTTGGTCACATTTCTCCTAAAAAGATATCAACTCTTTCGAAATCAATAAACACATATAACAGCCAAAAACAAACTAGTTTCAACAATAACCAAAAACTGGAAAAGCACATTCACCTTGAGGTTAAATCTATTCTTTGTCTTCATCTTCTCACCTAATAATGCCTCGACATCCTCTTTGGTAAACTCAGTTACACCACAATCTGACCCCGCATTACTTGCCGGCCTGCCTGCTGCAGCCAGATCTTGACCCCCATTCACTACTGAAAATGCTTGCCGGGTTCTGGTAGTATTTGCCGGGCCTACCATTCTTACAACTCCGATCTTTCGCCTCTTGTCAATCAAGACCTCATCTACACTGCACTTAGTGTGGAAGAACAACAAAAAACCCACAACAAATTTAAAAAAAGTAGAAGAAGACCCTGAAAAATGTACAGTATAAACAATAAAAACCCACAGAAATTGCTCTTACCCACAGAAATTGCTCTTACCCACAAAAAATGGTTCTAAAGAAACAGTATAAATCTACCAAATTTAGAAGATATAAACAACCTTCGTAGTAGGAAATGTCGAGAGGAAAAAAAAACACACAGGATATGGATTAAAATTGATAAGGAAAATAGAAGGGTTTTAGAGTAAATCAAACCTTACATTTGAAGGGGTTGAAGGTGTGGAAGTGTTGGGTACTGGAGGTTTGTTCTGGTTCTTAGAAGCCATTTGGAGATTAGAGAGATAGAGAGAGAGTGGTAGTAGTAGTAGTAGTAGTAGTAGTAGTAGTAGGGGTGAGTTTGGTAGGGCCTTGAATTGTAATCAAAGCTATCGATTACAATCACAACCGTTGCTTGGAATTGCAGGCAATGGAGAGAGGGACGAAACTCTCAGACAGCGAAATGAATTTTTTAACCTAACATTAAAAAAAATGATTTGAACCCACACACATAAAGAATAAAGAAAGCTAAACATAAATCAGAGCTCTCCCTCTCTCTCTCTCTCTCTGAATTTTAAATGTCATTCTGTGTCTCTGACCATTGTTCTTCGGTAATTTGGTAAATGTGAGATTAACTAAGGGTTAGGATTTGAAAGACGGGAGCCGAGAGGGTGGGGGATCGGATTGGGTGGTGACTGTGGAGCGTTGTGATGTGAGGGCTAGTTTTTGAATTGTTTTGAAACAGAATCCGGCGGAATTAAGAGAAGGATTCGTTGAAAGTTCATCATGACCATTATGCCCCTTACATTTTATAATTTTTTTCCAACTAATTTGTTGGCCTTTATTGTATTTTTTTTTTAGATTTTAAATTCTACCTGATAATTGTCTCTATATATATATATATATATATGTGTTACTACTCTTTTGACTCGTTTGATTACCGTATTATAAAAGAATGAATGATATTAAGTAATAAAGATTAATTACAAATAAGCAAATAAAATATAAGATTAAATACGAGATAAAAATACTACACATTGTAATTCAGTGTTTAATAAGACACTGAATTAAGAGTGAGATAATAAACTATTAATTATTTATTAACCAAAAAAATCATTAATTGTATCTGGTTATTAATGTTTTTGATTATTTGGTCAGTAAAATAATAAATTTATAAATTAATATGCTTGAACTGAATTATAATACCAAATGCAGTATAAGATTGGATTAAAGAGTTTTAATCAATTCTGATTCTATAATCCACCTTTTTTTTTCCGAAGGTAAAACAGTAGTCACATTTATAATTCACCTTTAATTCAACAACCAAACAACTCTTTTAAATAATGATATAAATTAGCAACAAAAATGGTTTTTATCTCCCAATCAAACCAACTAAAAAAGATATATATTCTTTAATGGATTTTTTTTCCGCAAAAATCAAGTTATTCATATTTGATAGTAAATAAATTGATTTGTTTTTAATTCTTATTAACTGACTAAAATTTTTTTGCACCAAAATCGATTTTTTCATATTTAATTGTAACCCAATTCAATTTTTTTTTTAACTGGGTTTTTTTTTATCAATTTTTTTTTTTTTTGAACTAGGTAACCCAATTCATTTAGTTAACTGATTTTGTCACTTTGGATTTCCATACTGAAAATTAATTTATTGTGATCTACTAATTGAATATTGTGTTTAAAATTGTCAACTCTAACTAAGAGATATGTGGGACTCTCAAAATACCTACCTAATTTTTGGACCAAATATATAACCTTTTCATTCACATACATTATGTAACTATTTGTTGGTCTTGGACTCCCCACAAAAGATTTCTTTTGCAATCGATGGACTTAATTTTTTTTACAAAGCGATATCAGATGACTGTTGAATTTAGTTGTCTTATCTCAAAACGTCCTTGAATGATCATAGTTGATGAATTTAAACAAGTAAAATGATCAACAAAACAAACTAAATTTTTATTAATCATGAAGGTTTTTTAGGTTACAAGAAACTGATGAAACAATCTCTTAAACTAGTTCTAACTTTAAATCTAGTCTAAAATTACTCCTAAAATGTCAAAATCATGGATCTTTGATGGGTTTAATTATGTCTTCTCCTTACGATTAATGCATATCTTATAGGCATCTTCTCATTGACGGTTATTATGATTTCTTTAGGCAATTTTTCCTTTAGTTTCTTTCTTATTTCAACTGCTATTTTTCAAATTTTTAGAACCAACGTAGTGTTGATAAATATTGCCTTTTAAAATTCCAAAATAACTATTTAATTCCCTCCTTTACATAGAGTGTAATTGTTACTAAATTTGAACAAATTACATTGATTGGTCATACCCATTTTTATTAAATGAATGAAAATACTATGTATCTCAAATTCCCAACTCAAATGAAGGGAGACTATTGAATGAATGCGTCTTATCAACTTTTTTAAATGAGACCCACTGATTCAAATATCTCTCTAAATTTAGGTTAAAAATTTAAAATACATAACATTGCTATTGAATGAATAATACATGACAAATCTCTTTTGGCTGACTTTGTTTGTCAGATATGTATCGTTCATTGCTTATTCACTAAAAATATAGAATTTGGTCCAAACACTATCATAAAAATTAATGAGGAATAGTCATTTAATAAGTTGATAAAATTGGATGATTTAACCAATGTAACCCATGCAAATTGCCAATGGACCAACACCGTCAGAATTGTCTTCCAATTCATGCAACTTTTTTTAATTGTTAAAGGTGTTTGGATTTCTTTTTATTATTCTCTCGAATTCAGTGACTAGTCATCATAATTTGAGTTGTCTTAGAGCATATTTGCATGGGGTGTGGGAAAGAATTGAATCAAAAATTTCTAAGTTATCAACGATCAAGTTCAACTATTGAATCACTCCTACGAATTTCAATTCATACAATTTAACATCTCAAACGTTTTTTATTTTATGATAAATTTATAGTCCCCCCAAAAAAAATTACAACTTGACGTCTCAAACATTTTCTCTTTTATGATAAGTTTACATTACACAAAAAAAATTATGAGTTTAAATATTGAAGTCGATTGAGTATCGTATAATTTGGTTTGTAGCCATTAATTATTAAAAAATATATATATAGAACAACAAAGTAAAAAAACTTTACATGTATCCAACAACGAGAACCAAAAACCAGACCTCCTATAAAAATAACAAATGTTTTCTGTTGCGTCGAAAGGGCGTCAAGAATTTCCACCTTTTACTGTGCAGGATAACTTTTCCAGCACTCTTTCATGTTATAGGGGTGGGTAACGAACGGTGAAAGTAGCCATCTTCTCTTGTGATGCAGCCGTTTGTTGGTGCTTCAATTCGTTTCTTGGTGCTTTGTAACATTCCCGTAGTCTTTTTCGGATACCTTTTGGGTGGCTTCTTCTTTAGACTTTAGCCATGCTCTCTCTCTCTCTCACACACACACACTCACTTGCCAAATTCCCTTGACTTCTAACTCAAAAATTATCCCAATCCTTTGCACCTAATAAACACAAGGACAAAACTTACTTTCAAAGCTGTTGACGTTTCTCTCTCTCTCTCTTTTGTGGGTCTAAATAGTAATTATTAAATGACCAGATCATACATATAACGTCGTACATCTTTAAGTTGTATAATTTCAGTATCATATCACCATTGGATTAATGGTGTTTTAGTTCATATCTCTATATCCTAATCTTTTAACATGTAAATGTGCTTCCGATGAGAAGTTTTTAGGATTAGTATTTCGAGATTTTAATTTCAAATATTACCTCCATTTGTGAAATAAAAGTGATTATGATCACCCATTTAGTGAAAAGCTACTAAGATCTGGTGGTATTGCCTCATTATCAAGCATTGTAGTAGTGCTTGATGCAAACGTAAAGTTCACAAAGGTTTCATATTTAAGCTGAGAAAATTTTAATGTTTGCAGTAGCCGACTTGAGACTAAAACTATTGTTAGAATGTGTTGAGAATTATTGAAAGTTCCATGATACACGATAAGTATATAGAATTGGGAATATCCTCAAAAAGGTAACAATACAAACTTAATGGGTTAATGTCATTGCTACAATAAAAATAGTTGAGTAAGTTTTAGCAATGTAACCAAATATATACTTTTGGTGATATTGGTTTTATATTGGTCATACATCTAATGTCGTTCAGATCAAAAAAATATCGATATGTGTTATCTATTGATTAAATGTGTAATTGAAAAAAAAAAAAGTCGTAGTGTTTTGTAAACCCATTTTTTTTAGAACATGATTGGATTGACCTCTAATAAGTAATTTTGGATATTACGATCACCCACTATCACCAGAACTAGTAAAACGCGAGAGATGTCAACAAAAATCGAACCTAAGATGTCTTAGTTTAGATTTCATCCCAAACTAATCACATAGTTACCCATGAGGGTTGTAGATATAAGATGTTGAAGCTTAAATTATTGGTAACAAATGATTTTTTATTTATTTATTTATGTAACCTTAATCTGTCTGTTTTGTTTTGTCACTTTTCTTGTTTTTAATCATGGAACTTCCTAGTTGCATTTGAGCCTAATGAATATGACATTTGTCAAAGTTATACTGATGTGGGATTTATTGTTGAAAGCCGGATGAGGGTTGACCACAGGGAGCTAGTGTCAAAGGTTTTGGACGATGGTTCCAACAAGACATTAGTGGTGGCCTGCAAGAAATTAAACAAATTAATGGCTTATAGAGGTCACTGTTATGGCTAGTCATAAAATGTCTAATGAGTTTAGTTTAATTTTCAATTGATGCTTAATTTCTGAAATAATTAAAAAATTATGCAACTTGTACGAGATACAAAATTCTCGTACTTTTAATTAATGCTGATGTGGGATTGAAAGTAGGGCTTTTTTGGATGATGTTGATCTTAGTTGCCTACATTGAGTTAAAATTTACCCTCAACGATAGTTTAAGTGATAATATGGACGAACTGTAAAATTCAAATTTTGACAATCTTATGGTGACGGTCAGACCATGAGAGATTTATCAATTATGAATTTTTTAATCTCAGTATGAATGACTTGTCTTTGACCAAACCAAAGAAGGGATTAGTTGATATGTACATAAGCTGATCCAAACACTCCTTACTGTCGAACAAAAATTTACACCTAACAACATGTACTAAAAAAAGAAATGGGAACCAATTACAATTTCTTCAATTCCATAGGGTCTCATTGATAAAGCAAAAAAAAAGAGAGAGACATCATAACATCACCTACAATGACCGTTGGCCAAAACCCTCCCTCAACCCGATCATAACTTCATTTCTTGGCGCAAGGATGACAAAATGGATTGCATCCTTTTCTTTTCTTTTTTTTTTGATAAATAAGGGAAGGGGCGGGGGCAAGGAAGAGCGTCCAACGACCATCTTATTAGGTCTTCATTGGTGGGATCATAAAGCCCTTGATCGCGCCTGAAACAACTATTGAAACCAAATTTAGCTAGGCTGACATAGCAATCAACCAACAAACCCTAATCTGAAGAGATTCTTTTCCATATATTCACTGCCTCTCCGTCTTTTTAAGCCTGGACATGTCTCACACAAGCCTTTGGCTCCCTCACCGATGCATAATTTCTTCAATTAGGTACTCACCAACAAAAAAAATTAGGAAAAATTTCAGACACATCCCTTCTAGTTTAGTATATCTTCAAAGTCATCCCTCTATTATGAAAAATATCATTGATACTTCTTCTAGT
>CM042197.1:2964963-2976214 GCA_023539305.1 Ilex asprella
ATAATAAATTATAAAAAATGTAGTTGAAAATTTTCCAAAAATCTAATGACTCCACTTATTTATCAGGTAAGTCATTTCGGTGTCGGTCAATGGACCGTGTCTAGAATGACAAGTAACATGTTGGCTTGGACTCCTTTTACTGAATGCCTCTAACAAAGCTAAGCCCTCGACAGCCCCATAGCGTAAGGGTTGAGAGGGTCATATCTCTTGGGCTGTGACCCAATATGCTTTCACTTAAAGAGGTTAAAATATGACACGATTCGTTAATATAATATAAAATAAAAAAATTTGAGTCTTCAATAATTCATTCATTTCGTAAATGACTGAACTTGACATGAAATAATTAATAAACAAATCAAGGTATGAATAAAGTCAATAAAAAAATATATGACATGATTCTTTTATATACCGGCTATACACAACACGAACTTGATAAGATACGTTAGATACGAATTAATAAAAAAAAATAGATATAAGTATAGTATTTTTTATTGTAAAACCGCTACAATCTGACACGAACTCGTATCACCCAATAAGATTAACAGTGTTCCACCAGCATGCATGAAATTTTGGAATACAACTGGGTTTTTCCTCAACTTTTTATTAGTCCTTACCACTGGTGATCCATAATTTTGTTTCACATACCAACAGTCGTCCAAATTGAATAGGAAAGTATTAGGCCTTTTGGGCTATGTGTTATTATGGGGTTGGGATCGTTTGAACTTTGAAGTGGGCGCACCTACCAAACGTTCGAGAAAAGGTTCGAGAGACCACCACAATTTGAAATCAACTCTCAACTGTCGGCTAGTCATGAAACGGACTTTTGTTTGAGGATTCATTTCGATGCAATTTAAAAGGGTGATTGTGACGTCTCGGTCCAATTGTACGTGATATTTGTTTAATTTGGGTATTCTTTATGATTTTAAAATATGACATAGCAATTATGATAGTGTTTTTATATTTTTTTGTCAGATCATCCAGTATTCAAAAATTATTTTGAACTCTGACTAATTCAAATTCGAACCGGATAGAGCCACAAGTGCGACAAATTTTTTTCTACCAAACGTAACTGCGTTCCAAAAAATTGAACTCGAGACCTTGGTTAAATTAGAACAGTCTCTCACCAACTAATCTAACGCTCAATGATAATAGTGTTTTTATATATAACAAATTGATTTTTTTTAACTAGGCAATGTGAGACAGATTCATGAATTAATCATCTCACGAGTCTTTTTTTCATGTCTCTTTTTTTCTAGGCCTCAAAAACCTCAGGAGTGGCCGAAAAACTTTTATTGATAAAGTAGTAGATGGGAAAAAGAGAGAGTAAGATTACTCTCAAGATAAGATGTGTGAGATATTTGTGTGACAGAGATATGTCTTCCTCTCATGTGTAGAGTGTTTATAGTTTATAGGCATAGAGTCCTAGTTGAGACGATGAAATGAAAGTTATGCTACTAGTCTTTCGGATAAGATAGCTACAATTAATGATAGATGTTATCTTTGAACAATGACTATCTCGATGTTCATTCTCTATGTGCGTTGATCTTCTTAGACTCTTGAGTTTTGGACTGGACTGAAACAATGAGCTAAGTTTGGTATGTCTTTTGTTGATTTGAACTTAACCGATGAATTGAGTGCATGTCTTGTCTTTGAGCTCGTTAGAGGTAACCGAGGAAATGAGTGACTGTGTTACTGTTAAATGATTGAGTTGAGATTGTGGATAATAGATTTTGGACGGTGAAAGAATAATAGAAGTGGTATAATCGTCGATTAAGCTAAGGAGTTACAGAGTGCAGAGGAGGAGGGTTGGAATATAATGTTGGGATGAGGTTTCTGATTTTTGAGGGAAAATAAAGAAAGAGAGAGGCCGTTGATTTTTTATTTTTCAATTTTACCCTTATTATGTTTATAAAATTAAAAAAATATCCTTAAAGAACTACTGAGACACATAATAGTTTCCATCTCTTTTCATAAAGGAGGTTTTGTTTCTAGAATCACGTTGACTTAATATTTAAACTTTGAGAAAAAAATTAATAAAATTAAAATTTCAAAGACCACTGCAACAATTTACCACCATGATCTCATCATGCCACTTGTCCCAGTTTTCAATTATTTTGCCAAAGCGTATCCAAACGGTCCTCTCTAGAGCTCAGGGCAAAGACAAGACGGCTCTCCTTTCCGCGTCATTTTCGCATTATCGCGTTTAGGAAACTTAATGGAACGAACAAAAATTCCAAAAAGTAAAAAATACTCACATGTTGAACAAACCAAAACCTGTCTGACAATTGAAAAGCCATTTTATTCTTGGCCAGCTTTCATACGACTCTTTCTGCACAAGAAAAAAGAAAAGTTTTACTCGTTCTCAAGAGTTTTCTTGGTCAACCCTCTAGTTCTCGCGTTGATTTCTTTATAAGATTGTGATTTTATTGGTGCTCCCTTTTGGTGGATCTGGTTTTGTACCAAAACCCAAGTGAAGGAATTTTCCTGTAGATTTGGGTGCACTATTGAGAATTGTTTTTTTTAGGGTGTTGGGTATTTAATTCGAATGATTCAGTTCATGGAAGCTGAAATTGCTTGATTTAGGGTGGTTTTGTTTCAATTGCATTCTGGGTTTAGATCAAAGGAGTGTGTTTGGCACAAGGATTTGAGTTTTTGCCAGAAATTTGAAGTGGGTTCTTTAAGTATATTAAGGGAAGGTCTACGACGGGGACATTGAAAGGGCTTTCTTGGGAAAAATTGAATTGGTGTGTTTTGGGTTGATGAATGATTTTATTGGTGGAGATTTGATACATTCTAAAACACTAAAGGTTTTAGTTTTTGGTTTCAATTCTGGGGGGTTTTGGGGTTCATGACATGAAAAGTCATTGTATGGTTTTGGAATGCTGATTCAACAACAAATGGCTGTGAGCAGAGTGGTTTGTTTCATTGCATTTGCTTTTCTGCTTTTCACTTTCACAGCGGTGGGTTTGGAGAGCAACAAAAAGACTCATGAACTACCAGTGGCAATTCTAAATGATTTGTGGAGGACAAATGAGGACATGGTAGTAAGCTATGACTTTTGTTTCTGCGGTAGTTGTATGGGTAATTTTGTTCATTCATGCCTTTTTTCCCGAGTATTTGTGTTTTGTTTGCAATGCATGCTTACATTTGCAATGAAAAGAATGTTGCTTTGCTGTAGTAGCCTAATTGAAAGGAGGATAAGTCAAATACTTTAACTTTGTTGTTATTAGCATGTTAAAGACTACAATAGCTATGTTAATATTACTGCATACTGCATACATCGTAGAGATGGTTAGCCAACAGCACATTATGTGCTGCATAGCAGGCACACACACATCTCCAGTTCTAGCAGAATTGCTAGAACATCTTTCCCATGTTACATTTGCAGTACTCTTACGTCATTTCCATGGATTTGACATCATTCATTGATAAGGGAAGTATGCTCTTCTACAATTCCTGTTGATATTAGGAACCAATTACATTAACTCAGCAGTTTATGCCTCAGAAGAAGCAATTAGAGTTGCTCATTTAGGTTGTTGTCACATCTAATAGGCTCTCCTTCATAAATGATTTGGCAAAGACTCCCTAATGAGGTTGTGGAAACTTATGTCAATGCTGCTTGTAGTGCTTGGTATTTATTTCCTCTTCAATGTAAAAAGTTGAGGTCAGGAATATATGGATTGAGTTTTGTAACTCTGTGATTAAGATAACACTGGAGATTTGTCTTTTGAAACAAAAATTGCTAAATATACCGAAAATGGAAGAAGATGCTAGAATATGGCAATAAAATTTATTTTTAGCTTAAACTAGATTGCACTAATGAAATGTACAAGACTTTTCAACAGCTTTTATCAAAAACATATATACTTATTTTTCATGTATCAAATGTGATGCATTTCTTTGCTTTTGACTCCTGTATTCTTTGGGTGTCTTGCTCATCTTATGTCTTATAGTTAAAGAAAAAAGAGTAAATGATCCTTTCCCATTTTTTCAACCTATGTATTGATTTTAATGTTAAATGTGGGGCTGGAATAATATTCTTGATATGTTATATACAGTTTTATGGTCAAACTTCTTCTGTTATGTAATTTATGCAAGGTGTTTCAACAGTACCTGAAACAATAGGATTACTTGTTGTAGTAATGGAGAATACTTTCGCTGAGAAGTGTAGTTATTTTTTTGTTTTTATTTTCCGGTAGGTTAGTAGTGTAATTGTCTCGTAAAAGAAAAGTACAAGTGATTCATTTGAAGGGCACTGTCCAGAAAGCAGAATGTGTATAATAGAAACACAAGAACCACTGTTCACTATTTGTTCTGGAGCTGCAGACTAGAGCTGTTTCAGTAGGAAAATACACTTTTTTTTTCTTCAGAATATGTAATATTCTTTACTTAATAAATTAGGGCCTTACATAGATCTTTCTCTCTTTTTTTCCTGGAAGTTAGGTCTTTCTCTTTAGTCCTAGTTAAAAACACTCATAGTTCCCTTTGTGGAAAGACGAAAGAAATTACTTACCCAAAAAAAAATGAAAGGAATTAAGAATAACTGTTGTGCCTTTTTTCCACAGCTCAAAAATATTCTCATCTGCTTCTAAATGAACTTAGGAGTTGAGACTGTAGTTTAAACCATGTCAAAAAAATTGTTTCACTGTGACTAACATGCTTTCCACTGAAGCTAATAGGATTTTAATATTCTTAGCTACAAGGATTACTGCAATAGGATGTGCCTTCTTTATCCCTCTTTTAAATTCAATCTAAAATTCAGTTTCTTATTATCAACTTACTACTTGACAGACATAGCTTTCTGGAATAAACCTTGAACAGGTTCCGAGTGTTAGTTGCACTTATACATGTAAAAACTTATTGTCTGATATAATTCTTTGGCTGCAGGCTGAGCTATTATGGGTAAATTGTGGGCTAGAGTTGATTCGTGCGATGGATGCTGTTGAAGATCTTGAATTATATGTTCCAGAATGTAAGTCCAGTGGCAGCAATGAAATCATCTTGAAAAGTAGGGCATCTGCAAAAGAAAACATACAGAAGGCTATAAGTGTCTTGCATCCCCAGGTTAAGCAAACTCTTCTGGACTGTCTGAGGAAGAAAAATCTTATGTTCCTTGTCTCTGGAGAAGAGATAGGGTCTAAAAATTGGTACACCAAGTATTTGGAGTCCTGGTTTACCGGATCTGTTGCTTCTAGACGGCGGGCATTGCTTCAGAGCTTTGCAGAAGCACCTACCCCCTTGCCTGCAGTTGCATCACCTGTTTCTAGTCCAGCACCATCCGTTGACCTGGGACCTTCAAGTTCTGAACTTCCAAATTCTCAACGCCCAGCTGATCCTCCGTTGCGGCCATTTTTTCCACCTGCTTTTAATGATTCAAACTTGCAACCTGCAGCTGGTACAAGCTCAAATTCTGATTTAAATGATCAGTCCAAGAAGCAAAAGAGCAGCCGCAGAACAGTTGTTGTTGCTGTTGTTGTAACTGCTGTAGTGACAGTTCTTTTTGCTGCACTGCTCTTTTTATGTTATCGTAAGGTGTGTAGGGCTGGCTCTGGAGACCGGCAAAATGATCAGAGGCCTCTTCTCAGCTTAAGCGAATATTCTATTGGTATATTGATAGTTCCTTTCTCATTTTTTGTTTAGAAAAATTTCATTAGCATTTTTCTGTACTCATGGATGTCCAGTGGCTTTTCAGGTTCTTCACTGAAGTCATTTGCAGTTGGAAATTCAACTAAGATAGAGAATCCTAGTAATCAGTTGTTCTATACCAAGTCCAACCATAAAAAAATGCCTTCATCTCTGGATGACAATTTTTTCATGGAGACAAATATTCTCAATAGCTCGAAAGTTGAAACCCCATTAGGTACTGTTGCTGGTGCTGCCATAGCAGAAAATTCTGTGCAGATGCCACCTTCTCTACTGAAGCCCCCTCCTGGAAGGTTGGGCACATCTGAACTACCACCTCTGAAGCCTCCTCCTGGAAGGGCAGATCCTGCTGGACCTTCCACTCCTGGCAAGGCAGCTCCTCCTCCTCCTCCTAGACCACCACCATCACTGAAACCTTCTTCTGGTGCCCCACGTCCTCCTCCTCCTCCTCCAGGACCACGTCCTCCTCCTCCTCCAGGACCACCTCCTCCTCCGCCTATACCTTTTGGCATCAAGACTGGTCCTCGCCCCCCGCCACCTCCAAGTAGTTCTCTCCCTCCACCTCGGCCCTCTGCCATGGGCTTGAAACCACCACGAGCTTCACCTCTTGGATCGAAGCATTCATCAACTGCTGCTTCCGCTGAAGGGGGCGAGGCCGATGCTCCTAAAACCAAGCTAAAGCCGTTCTTCTGGGATAAGGTGCTGGCCAATCCTGATCATTCAATGGTTTGGCATCAGATTAAATCAGGGTCCTTCCAGTAAGTCTCTGTGTGTGTTCTTTTTTTTTTTCTTTTTTTTTGGGGGGGCGGTCTTATTGATGCTGCTTGTGGATTCTTAAAAATATAGAGCTGCCAAAGTGACAATGAAGATGTCTATGAACAGGTTCAATGAAGAGATGATAGAAACTCTATTTGGCTACGCCCCTGCTGAGGGAAACAAGAATGAGCCCAGAAAGGAGTCTTCATCAAAAGGTCCTTCAACACAATATGTTCAAATAATTGATTCGAAAAAGTCACAGAATTTATCGATTCTTCTAAAAGCATTGAACGTGACCACAGAAGAAGTTTGTGATGCACTTCTAGAAGGTGATTCTCTTCTCCTTGTAGAAGTAGAAAATATATTGGTAGTTAGCATCCTGGGACAGAACTTAATTCTCATCACAGTGGTAGAGAAATAATTTATTGGGATTCCTAGAAGAAATAGATGATTTGGTTTAGGTGCATTACATAACTCTTTCAAGGAACAAATATGTGAAGAATGTATAACCTATTCATATAAAATTCAAATTGATGCTTAAAGCTCCCAAAGAGATTTACTGAAATAGTTGTTTACTAGTTCAGCATTACTAATAGATGCTTGGAACTTGGTACATGATTTTTTCACACCCTTAGTAATATAAATCGTTGATTACTTTATGCTGACCAAGTTGGATGAAGTCCAGCTCATCTAAGAATTTCTGTTGCTTGGTTTCGTATTTATCTTTGATGCACCTATCTACCAGGAAACAATAGGATATATAAGTCATTATGCATATCCCACATGTTCTGAATGACAACGGCTGGGTTTATTAAAACAGTCTTGCTAAACTTGACAGTTTATTGCATCGAAAGAAAAGCATGATATTTTACCCTGTGAGATTGAAATGTCGAACTGAAAGTGAGAATAACGAATTTTCCCGGATTAACCCGTATGAGTAGGTTGGTTTGCAGTTGAGAGAGCGAGAGAGCGAGATAATTTCCCAATGGTCAGAGACATATATACATATAGATTTTCATATGGTTTTAGTGAACCTTTGGCCTTAACAATATTGATTCTCTGTTCTTGAATGTGAAGTAGTAGCTTGTACAGGGGTTCAGATTATGTTGCGTCAAAATCAGCGACTGACTCCTTTTTTCCTGCATCAGGAAATGAACTTCCATCAGAATTCCTTCAGACTTTGTTGAGGATGGCACCAACAGCAGAAGAAGAACTGAAGCTAAGGCTTTATAGTGGTGAAATTTCTCGACTTGGTCCGGCGGATCGGTTCCTAAAAGTCTTGGTTGACATCCCATTTGCCTTTAAAAGGCTAGAATTGTTGCTTTTCATGTGCACTCTGCAGGAGGAAGCATCAATTGCTAAAGAGTCCTTTGCTACTTTAGAGGTAAGACATTGGCGGTAGCTCTTGCACCGTCTCCACCCCTTGATCAAATATCTTCCCTCAGTTCCTTTTGTTTGTCACAAGTATGTGCAATTAGCTAGGTCTTTAGCGCGTCCCATGTTCTGTTTCTTGCTCTCACTTCGTCTGACCTATTGAAGAAAGAGGAAGAATATCCACTTTGTCATATTGGAGGGAGGAAAAAAATAGTATACAAGAGAGCTTTAGCTGCTGCTGCTGTTTCTCAATATTTCTAATTATATCCTATTGTGGGGACTGGGGTTTTTTCCTGTGAGAGTGAAGTGTAAGATAACAAAATAGATGAGGCCAAAGGTAAGGGATTGTTATTTCTGAGCAGTGGGTATTACAGAGATTCAAACCAAACATTTTTTGACTGTCAACAAAGAGTTGACGAAATTCTAACCTGGATCCATTGTTTAGTAGTTCTTGGCGTTTTATACTTTTGTTGTTTTGCTTTTCAATAAACACCTGGATGTAAAGTTGGCATACATACAGATAAGACAAGAAAAGTACTTGTGTATTCACAGACGCTCCAATTCAGTTATACTTGATCAGTGTTACTTTCATGCTCGCGCATTCGCTCTGGCAGCTGCCCCGCCCCCTGTCTGTGACCTAAAACACATATCTACTCATGTTGGTCCATCAATTGTGCCTATCTATTTGGACATTTGTGCATGATAGTGTCTTGTTTTCATCTCGTCTCCATTTTAACTGCAGGCTGCTTGCACGGAACTCAGAAAAAGCCGATTGTTTCTCAAACTCCTGGAGGCTGTTCTCAAAATGGGTAATCGCATGAATGATGGAACCTTTCGTGGTGGTGCACAAGCATTCAAACTCGACACACTTTTGAAATTAGCTGATGTAAAAGGAACAGATGGAAAAACTACACTCTTGCACTTTGTTGTTCAAGAGATAATCCGATCAGAAGGTGTACGAGCTGCCCGTGCAGCCAGAGAAAGCCGGAGCATGTCCAGCATCAAATCTGATGATCTCCTTGAGGATTCTTCGCATGATTCAGAAGAGCACCATCGCAGCATTGGTCTTCAGGTTGTCTCAAGTTTGGGTGCTGAGCTTCAGAACGTCAAGAAAGCTGCAGTTTTGGATGCTGATAGCTTAACGAGCATGATTACCAAACTCGGTCATGCACTCATAAAAGCCCGAGATTTTCTGAACTCGGATATGAAGAGTATAGACGAAGAAAATGGATTCCACCAAGCTCTGAAGAGCTTTGTGCAGAATGCTGAAGTTGACACTATGTGGTTGTTTGAGGAACAAAAGAGAATAATGGCTCTGGTCAAGAGCACATCAGATTACTTCCATGGGAGCTCTGGCAAGGATGAGGGCTTGCGGTTATTCGTAATTGTTAGGGATTTCCTTATAATTTTAGATAAGGTATGCAGAGAGGTGAAAGATGCACGAAGGAAGCCAAATAGGATGGCGAGAAAAGAGGAACCGATGGTGACACCCTTAGAACTTCGCCAATCTCCTTCTCCAGATCCTCGTCAGCATCTTTTTCCAGCTATCACTGAGAGAAGGATGGATAGTTCTAGTTCAGATGATGACACTCCATAGATCTGTTTTGGCACAGGTATACAAAATTCTTTGACTTTGGTACCAACATTTCTCCCTTCTCCCCTGTGAACCTTTTCCTTTCCTTGATTTGAAACAACATTGTATCTGCAATCTGTGACACCCATGAATACCTGGCATATATACAGGTAGTTCAGAGTTCTAGTACACCTGGCTGAAGCCGACAATGCAGTGTTCACCAACAGTTCTAAACATATTGTTGCGTGGAGGATCGTAGCAGGATTTAATTCGTGGATCTGCATTGATTTTTGGTTCATGGAGGTCCAGTTGTTGGTAAATAGTTAGAATGTTTTAGCTGTTAGTTTATAATTCATTTACCAATTTTGATTTATAATTTTTTCATAAATTTGGAACTTAGAGTAAGTAGCCAATTGATTGTTCTAAAATTTAAGGGGCTGCTACTACATTTCAACGTTGTGTTTATACATGTATAAGAAATGTTAGATTTTCTGAAATGCAAGTGGCTGGTTTCTGAATTCTGTTCAAATTGTATTTGATAATTGACATTCAGGTGAATTCTGTATTGTAAGTTTTGTTTGGTAAATGAGATTTAGGCCGGTTTTCAATTCGCTTCTCTCTGTCTCTCTCCGGCGAGGTTTGAACTTCGTTTGGTGGGAAGGCCTTCACAGAAGGAATGTGATGGGGATTCCTCATCTTCAGTCAATTAATTTGGGGTTCCTTCTTGTTCTAAGAATACTTTTTTTTTTTTTGTGTTTATTTCACCTATCCAACATGATATTTTTCTTAATATATGGAGGAATTTTCCGTTTCTTATAAAAAAAAAAACTTAAAATTGGCTATAGAAAAAAAGGATGGAATAATTTTCTTTCAATCAAATTACTAAATTGCCAAAGGGAAGCGCGATGGAGATAATGTTGGTGATTGGGGTTTTTTGGGCGAGTTCTAATTTTAAGAGAGAGAGAGAGAGAGAGAGAGAGAGAGATTTAATGTGTGACAATTCACATGCTAGGGTCATGTAAAAGTGATGATGGATGGGGTAATAATGGTGGTGCTGGTAGCTTAGATTTTGATAAGTAGATATAAAATTTTTGAAAATTTTATGGACTAACGAACTAAATTATTTATGTCACACTTTATTATTGGATGGTAATACTTTTCCTAACTTTGCCATGTCAAATTTTTGTTGCTTAATTTGTTTAGGGTCTGTTTGGTTAGAAAGAAAAAAATGATAGAAAGTGAAAGTAATAGAAAGTGAAGTGAAAGAAAAGAAAATGAATTTTTTTTTCTTATGTGTTTGATGATGATGAAAATTTTGTAAAAAAGTTTTAAGAAAATTCATTATGTAGTTTAGAAAGTAAGAAAGTTATAAAAATTTTTATTTAATTCTCTGAATTACTCATAGTGTTAAGAAGAGTTGCGGTGTGCTAACCACACTATCACACATGCCAATTTTTTTTTATTCTCTTTCCCCTTTTTCTCACCATCCTCTTGCTTAAGGGTGCAACTCGGGCGGGTTAGACAGTCAACCATAGCTCAACCCTAAGTATATAATCTTCAACTCTAACCCTGACTCCAATCCTATCTCGAGTTGAGAAAACTCAACTCAAATACTGCTCGAGTTTAATTCGGGCGGGCTCAGGTTGAATTCGGGTTCGCTGCAAGAGAGACAGAGAGAGAGGCTCATTCATAACAGTGCACAATTATTGATCATCTATTTTTGTACAAAAATGATAGTGATCTCAAAGCACCTAGAAAACATAGAAATTAGACTCATAAAAATATTAAACTTAAAACATCACACTATCACGCATAATAGAGTAACAAGCAACAACACACAGAGGACGATCGAATAAAAATAAAAAAAAGTGCTAATACTTTATATATATATATATATATATATAT
>CM042197.1:2990571-3008906 GCA_023539305.1 Ilex asprella
TAACCTACATAGAATTGTTAAATTACATGATTACCCATAATTTTTTATGGGGTAAATATGAAATAAATTCTAAAATTTTTAAAATTATAATTACTCCCAAATTTTTTTCAAAATTCAGCAATTGCCCCGATTGTACTGTCTAGATCAAATCCACTTTGGTACCCCTCAACATTTCAAACAAAACAAGTCAAGCTGTAATCGTCAGTCATAATTATTAGGAAAATCATTAATCTCCATCTAATACCTTCGCTTATTGTAGTGAATACAACCACAGAGTTTTTAGATTTGAAACTTTTGTTTTATCTATTTTAATTTTTCCTTTGGTAATCTCTTCCGAACCATCTATTTTAATTTTTTCTTTGGTAATCTCTTTTGAACCATCAAATAGACTCTTAGAGATTGAGTACGGGTAAAGTTCATGATGAAAAATGCTAGTCCAAGTCAGGGCGACTAATACTGCTTTCAATCTCCTTCCAACCAGGTTCAACCGTTTTTGTACAGCCTAATTTAGAATGATTTAATGTCAATCTTCTATATTAGAGAACAAAAGTATCTCAAGGTCCAGTACACTTCAATTTCTAGTGCGGTGTTTCTTTTTGGATTGCTGAACATAAGTTACTAGTTTTCTGTTTTGGACATATATTAAAATGATCTAGTAAATTACAGTTGAACCCTTTCTCCAACCCAAAAATTTTTAGATTGTTAAAAAAAAAGAAACACTATAAGCATGATATTGTTAACTAGCTCATGTAAATATATAAGGCTGCAAGTGAGAGTACTTTTGCTTCTTCGCTTGTTTTGTGGATTCTGTTGGCTCAGAAAAGGTGAAAAAACAAAGCATTAATAAATCACTTTCACCCTTTGGGATGTTATCATTGCTTTATCTTCGACAGTCGGCACATCCCTACAGGAATCACAAGTTAACATAGTAATTCACTTGCTAGGTTTGTAAACACATTCCCTGCTGAGTCAAACTTGGAAGAGACTTACAAAGTACATTTGAACCAATATTGTGAAGACGGCTGCAACGCAATGTCATCTTGTTCTACAGCAACATAAACACATAAAGTGTTAAAGCAAACTACAAATCTGAAGGTCAATAATTAATCCATCATGACCATCTTCAGTGGAGACTACACCTAAAGTTTCTTTCATTGGAAGGATAAGGAGACGACTACAATCAGATTGACGAACTATTGATCGAGAAATGGAGATGAGAGTCTCAAAGAGATGATAGAAGAGTAAGAGGGCTAAGATGCTGAGCCTCTATTCTCGAGATTGAGTACCGCTTAGGGAAAAAAAGACCCAAATAGTTCTAATTTTATATGACTTTCAAAGACTTGGTTGTCATCACATCGGCCGGTTTTAACGGTTCAACCAAAAATTACCCGATTTACAGTCTTTGAAGTCTAGTTCACTAGGTTTCAGTGTCAACCTGTGAGGCCAAGCTATGTTTTTAAACAATGGAATAAAGTCTTAAAGAAACAACAAGAGACCAAAACATAAGAACAAAAAATCAGAGTATTATAATGATAGTGGGAGTGAAAAAAAGAGTTAGAGAGAGACGGTGAGATTGGAGGAAAAAATAGTAAAAAGAATTTGAGAGGATTGTTTTTTTTAAAGCTTGAAGTTGTTACTTTTAGATTTTTTTAGGAAACTTTGTTATATTTTAGAACTTTCTATAATGTTTTACATAAACTTGTAAAAATATTGTTACATTTTAGAGTTTCTATAAGATTTTAGATTAGACTTGTGAATTATATTAGACCTTTAACTTGGTCCATTCAAAAGGCCTCAAAATATGAAGTTGAACCCAGGGCTTAAAATTAAATTGGGGACGTAAATTTTTGGGGTTCTAGGCGATTATTTTAATGGTCTGGCCTTAGGGTCGGCTCTATTGTGCCTTCTCTCATTTAAAGAATTGAAGTATTTGTACACCTCGTAATAATTGTAATCTTTATTCATCTTTTACTGTCAAATTTTCATCCATTTAACTGATTAAGTGAGACAAATTGATAACTGGTTGACACATAAGAATTAAAAGTAATATATGTTTTGCTCTATATTTTATGCATTTTTTAATTTTTCAAAAATAATGTGTAGACCGTTATAATATATTGTTATAGTGGTGTCACATTATTTGTTTTTTTTAGTAACTTAGGCATCTAATATATCTTTAACATTACATATGTGATATTTCATAGCCATTCAATTTGCATGCAACTATTCAATAATATAATCCATAAGAATTGTAAATATACATAGATTATTATGACTAAGTACATATTTTTTAGCAAACAGATTTGTACATTTGTTTGTCTTGTTCATCTCTTACTTGATCTGCACTTTTTTGGAATAGAATCTATTGCTTTATTACTATTTTTATGTTTTGTATGTTTTTCATGAAAATTGTGGTATTAAATAATCGACTACCAATATACATTCAGAATTTCCTTGTTATCTTGTTATTGAATTATTTTTTTTATTTTTTAATATGATCATACACTTGTTTACAACGTTCAACTATTATTTTATGGATAAAAGTGTGTTGCACAAATTGTTGCTCAAATCTTATATTTCAAGTGATATGTCAAAATCTTATATATTGAATATTTGGTAAAGTTAATGGACCCCACTAATTCAACCACCTTCATTAATTTGGGATTCAAAATTTGAGCAATATTTTGTGGAGCATAACATTGCTCCTATTTTATTGTGTTTTATTTTATTTGATAATACCTTTATTGACAATTTTTTCTATATTAATTAGTTTTTATTGTGCATCATTTATGAGAATGAATAATTTTAATTAGTTGGTGTTTTTGTGTTTAAATGAGAACAAAATCGAGTTTGAGAAAAATATGAAATGTGTTTGATTTATTTTTATTTATGGAAGAGAGAGAGAGATAGTTATAATATTGTTTTTTTATTGAAATTTTAAACATTTTTTGTCTTTTAATAAATATGTATGTATGAGATGGACTGCCCTGTTAAACTTAAATTTTATTTTATTGATTTAATCTTTCAGTAAGTAGCAATCAGTAATGAGCTCCGTTGTTGATTCGAATACGGCCTTTAAAAATGATTGAAGAGCTCAATCGAGGAATGCGATTCAATTGTCAAAGAGCTGAAGCCTTGAACCGTCGAAGAACGGCAAGTTGACATGACGTCGTTTGAGATGGAGAAAAAATAAAAGTTTCAAGTCATAAAAGAATACGAAAAGACGAAATCCCGAGTAGTCAGGAGTGGTTTTATTGCTTATAAAATTATTTTTGACATATGCAAAATTAACCCACATAGAGTTGTTAAATTGCATGATTATCCATAATTTTTTTGAAAACTTTTTTATGGGGGCAAATATGAAACAAATTCTAAAAATTTTAAGATTATAACTACTCCCAAAAAAATTTCAAAATTCCAGTGGGGCAATTGTCCCCCTTGTAGATTCGCCACTGTCCAGACCACCTCCACTTTGGCACCCCTAACCTGTTTTCTCTTTCAAATGAATACCACCACTAAAACCCAGTCAGAAGTCTTAGGTTCGTATGTTCCATGAACAATATGGCTGTTAATAGAAGAATTATGAACTTTAATGGACAGTAATCTCCATCTAATAGCTTCCCTTATTGTAATGAATACAACAACAGAGTCTTTAGATTTGGAAGTTTTCTTTTCCCTATTCTAATTTTTCTTTTGGTAATCCCTTGTGAACCATCAAATAGATCATTAGATATTGATTACAGGGTAAAGTCCACCTTGAAAAATCCTCTGCCGGTCCAGGTTGGGGGAGACTAATACCGCTTTCAGCTTATACCTCGCTAAACAGTTTCTGCACAGCTCAATTTAGAATAATGTAACGTTAATCTTCTCTATTAGAGAACAGAAGCATTTCAAGAAATAATACTCAAGAGATTAAATCCTGGATTAAACCTCTCAACAAAAACACTTGGAAATTGACAACATAGAACTACGCTTAGGCTGATCTTCTGATGTCTAATGAAGCATGGACATAGATGAGAAGCATGGTGGTCTGCACTTGTTTCTGACCATGGGTTATTCCTTAGGTTTAACTTGAAACTCATCACAATCTGAAAGCAAGCCCTGCTTGTGACCTGCATCAACCATAACCAACAACAGAGCCATCTATATGCTTCCACAAGCTGATTGCACTTCACTTTCTGCTTTGCATACAATAAATATATGAGGGGAAAGAACAACTACTTTCCTGGATATTTGGATCAAGAATTGGGTAAACAAGAATCTGAAAGCATATGGAAAAAATGACACGGGAGATTGAATTCTAGAGTCTGGATAAGTACATTAAGAGTGGGTGACTTGTTCTCCTAAGAAGTGGCAACTGCTTCTGTTGCTTTCTCTCTCTCTTTGATCACTTTTTTCCAGTCCTCTGCACTGTCGATGATTTCCCCAGTTTTTATTAGGTAACGAACCCGTTTTCCATTTTCTAGGATTTTATGACCCACCCGGCTTGCCACATTCTGTTCTTTAGAGTACAGCATCACATTTGAGCTGTGAATGGGTGCTTCAATCTGGAAGCAGTAAATCAAGCATTAGTAATAGCTAAAAAACATGACCAAAAAAAGCAGCAGCTAAAAAACAACGAAAGCTAATATATAGTTTAACTTTTCCTTCCTGTGCATAATATGTGCCCCTAGCCTCCGGGATAACTCATAAAAGTAAAGAGAAACCCAACAGCCAAATTATTAGGTATATGCATAAAGTACTAAAGCAGTGTAAACAACCTTGATAATCTGCCCTGGTTCACCCTCTTCCTTGCTCTTCATATGCTTGGTCTTCAAGTTAATTTCTTTGACTATCACAGAGCTATTATGCTTAAAAATCTTGGTAATCTCTCCAATTTTGCCCTTGTCGTGTCCAGATATGACTTTCACTGTATCGCCCAACTTAACATGCATTTTGTGTAGGATCGGGAGGCTGTTTGGCTTACATTTTATCCGTTCCCATCGTTTAAGCTGCAAGCATAAGAACAACACAAACCAAAATATACCTCTGTAAAGTGCCCCATAACAACCATACCCCGTAAATAAACAGATCCTAAGAGGAAGATGCTATTCTTGGCTCAGGGTTTTGATATAGCTCATGCAGATTACATAAGCCTGGAGCTAGATTTGACAAGAGTACGGAGCTGGTCTGATGGCGTCAATATGAACCCAGATTGTTTTAGTTCATGACAATTCAAATAAAATCAAACCCACATTATTTATTTTATTCTAGAATGATTCCTTTATTGATAAAAAGAAGTGAAAGCATAGACAGGAATATGTATAATAGATGGAAAAGGGAACCAGATACCAACCTTCACTACAATTGTACATGGCTTTTCTGTAGATTTCACCTGCATATAGACCATATTGAAAATTGTTATCTAGTGAGAAAATTAATTCCTATTTGATTTTGGCATCTGAAATGAATATAATTCAAGCAAGAAGATTCACATCATGTAATCAATGCTTAACTAGATCGGTACTACAAAAATGATAATACAAAAAGTGAAGCAAGTTACATATTTAATAATCTCCAAACAAGAAGAAAGTTATATATCGACTATTATCACCAACAATAACTAAAGAGAAAAAAAACAGCAGTTCAACAAATATATGTTACATTAGCAGTTTACTACAAGTCTACAATTAAGAAAAATAAAGTAGAATCTGCATGACAAAACTTTGTCACATCCAACACCAAATCCCCCCCCCCCCAAGAAAAAAAAAAGCTGCCTCCTTTTGCCCCAGCAGCACAGGCACAGTTAGTGTAGCTAAAGGTACATTTCTAAAGATTCAAAGACTGGGATTCCATACAAACTTCCAGGCAGTGAGTCATCTATAAAGGCTCAAGTATTTACCCACACCAAGTCCTTTTTTTTTCCCTGAACAGGGACACCAAGTTGAGAAGCACAAGAATAAAACGTATTCATGTTTGCTGCAGGCCAACTCTAAACACATAGTGACTGCACCAAATACAGCCATTGCTTACTACTGCTCATCTCTTAAATAAATAGACACAATTCAAGAGAAAGGGGAAGATAAGAAGAAATGAAGTTTTGGAATAAAAACCAATTAGACACCAAGATGACTTACCTTTTCCACAATTCTAGAAGTTCATGATTAGATTTATCATGAATTGATAAATTGGAATAATAGTCCCGTTTAATCACCCAAGTTTTCTAACACTAACTAACATACCCATACTTGATACATTGGTTGTTCTCTCCAAGCAATACTGTGTAATCTCACATTCTCTTAAGTTTTACTACAATCTACCATATCCATCACTCTTTAACACCAGTTTTGATTTCTTTAGCACACAAAGAACAAATAATTCATCACCAATCTCAAAACCATCAGGCAACGAATTCAAATGACAAACGAAATTTGTCCGCCAGCCCCCCCATCCCCCGGCGCCCAACCGCCCACAACAACCAACCAAAGCGACTGAGTTGATCTATTCACCGATACAGAGAACAATAATAGTAAGTAGAAACAAATCGTAAATGCTTCGGAAAATACCGATTGACCAAATTGTGCCAAACCTCTTTGAAAATTATCAGTAGAATAATCATAAAATAAAATAAAAATAACTTGGAGCTACAAATATCATGACAGTAACAGTTGAAATCTACAGAAATTCAGAAAATTGAGAAGAAAACAAAGCCGTACCAAAGGTGGGGAGAGAGATGGTGAGAAGCGCTGCCCTAAGAAGGAGCTTGATGAGAGAGAAAGAGAGGTAAAGGAACTCTGAAGAGCAGCCATTGCTGCCATTTTCGTTGTATCCGAGAGCTTACTAGCAACTAGATTGGGAGCACGAACGATAGGCGTCCAGAGAGAAAATGAAACAAGATAAAGCCATACGGGTCTACTATGAAGTGGAACCCGACCCATATTTTGATGGATACCCGACTTGATTGGTTTATGTAAATAATAATTGCCACGTCCCCTCTTTTTACTTAGATCTTAAGACCGCATATTCAAATTTCGCCACTGTTTAAAAAATGAGTAATGTTATTTAATTTAAATTTGTAACTTAAATGAAGAGGGATTATTAAATCAGTGAATTTCATTTAAAAAAATTAATGAAACTCACTCGTCTAACAATACCCTTTATTTGGAGATACAAATTTAAGTTTTAAATTTGAGATACATAATATTTTCCTTTAAAAATATCTTTATTTTCTTTGCAGAGTTTTCCTTTACGAAATTTTCTAATCAATAGATAAACATTCCATTGGCCTCTCCACCACTTGAGCTCGTAATGTAGTAGTAAGTGATACATGTTTAAAGTTATCGTGGATATTTATGTGGTAATCAAACAGGATTCGATTCACGCAATTTTTTACTTATCTTTGGTGGTAAAACATCAAGTATAATTCAAATCCAATATCCTCATCTTTAAGCTTTTAAGCACAGATTTAAATTTTTTTTAATACACTTTTTTTAAAAAAAAAAATTCGTAGTAGACAAGTAATGATGAATTCAAATAAACTCATTTCAAAAAAATAGATACTACATTATTATGTGAATGTACCCATCAAAAACATAAAAAAAAAAAGTGAGAATCTTAAAATTTTCACAATGTAAAATGTAATTCACCCGAAAAAAAAAACATCAGATAAGATGAATTTTCTCTCCGTTTTAATTCCTGAATTTACAAAAATGGAATCAAACGAAAAGCCCAGAGGCTTCTGTCAGTAGAGGTCTCAAGCGGATCAGATGTACGCATTCATAGGATCCAGACCAGGTATGACAGTTTCAAAGCGAAGTGAAAGAAAACAACTGTGGTATGTTACACTGTGATTACAACGCAGGAGAAACAATTCAATCCTAACACCCTCAAGCAGAAAACTCAGAATGACTGTGATATGTTGTGCTTCTAGTTTGTGTAGATCTGCAAATATAGTACAGAGATAAACCGAAAAAGGAACAAAAAAATGAACAAACAAAAAACCGTCATTTAAACGTCACAGGAGTCAGCTGTGCTATCCATGGACTCTACTCGCCGGTGGTCAGTGATGGGACTCCGATGGTTTGGTTGGTCTATATTGATGGTAACCTCATCAGCTGTGGCAGACAAGGAATGTCCGTGATGGTTTCTATTGTGCCTCAATTTAAGGATCCTTGAGAGCACTTGCACAATATCCCTCATGGAAGGCCGTTTTCTTGGAGCACGGTTGACACATTTGTATGCAAGAGCTGCCATATCATTCAGTTCTTGCACATCAAATTTCCCATCAAGACGGGAATCCACAATTTCCTCCCACCCAACTTTATCTTCGGTATTCATCGCTGCCTATCAATCATCAAATATATTGAATCAGAAACAATGATCATGCAATTGGTATCAGGGATGCAAACCAAGCCCATAAGCAATTGAAATTATGCTATTTTTTTCCAAATAAAAGATATATAATGACTTACACCTTTACTTTTATTAGTATTTTTCCTTTTTAGTTTTGGTCTTGGTCTTCATTCTACAATGCACCAGCAGTTTATCATTCTATAAGCCAAATGAGTAATTTTTAATTTTCGAAAAGAATTTCAACTGTTGAACAGTATCATATCATCATTGAAAGTGAAAGTGATAAGCATGTGCATGCAGCAATATAATGCCACAATAACAGTGTTAATGTTGAGGAAGGGCACATCAAGCATTTATGCTGTATACACGCTGTCAGAAATTCTAAACTTTTATAAAACAGAATCTGAGTTAGGTTTAGATGGCAGTAAACTAATGCATGTACGAAAACCCGAGAAAAAACTCCATAATATGCCATCAACAATAAATATCTCCAAAATTGAATACATGATGAGGAATGATGCACCTGTTTCTTGACCAAGCTGTTGTATCTATACAAATAGTATAAATAGAACATCCACAAGTACATAACGATGCATTACAAGCATGAAAATAGTAACCCCCTTAACTTGATCATAAACTACAGAAAATTTGTCATCACCAAACTCTATTTCACGATGATAAATGATGAAGAATACTTTTTTTTTTATATCTTTGTGCTGTGAATAAAACCCCTGCACTTTTCATTTCATTTGATTAAGATCATTCAGAGAGAAAGAGAGAGAGAGAGAGAGCAATCTTACAAGCTCAACATACTCCATTAAACCTTGTTGAGGATTTCTTCCAGCAATGAGTTCAAAGAGCAAAACTCCAAAACTATACACATCGCTTTTCTTAGTGAAGGCCCTAGTTGATATGTATTCGGGGTCAAGATATCCAAAAGTTCCCCGTATATTGGATGCATGTCTGTTAATCATCTCTTCCCTTGAAAGCCCAAAATCAGCAACCTGCTTAAACCATTAATATCTTATCCATGAGTATATGAGCCTAAATATTCAAACATATGATATGATAGTAATTTTTGGGTAAATAATGATATGACCATAATGTACAGCTTCATAAACACAGAGCAAAAATTATGTTTACATAATCCACAACAGCGAGAAAGACATTGACTCATAGGCAAGGTCAAAACCTAATCTCTAACTACTGCAAGAATGCGAGACAAACTCACCAAAAAAAATGCAAGAGTATTTTTAGTGATGTTGCCCTTCCAAGGCAGAAACAACTAACAAAGAGACACATACCCTGGCTCCCATGGACTGATCCAACAGAATATTGGAAGATTTGATGTCCCTATGTATCACTGGAGGAACTGCCTGAATGTATTTGAAAAGAAATAGATAATATAAACTACAAGTACAAAGTGCGAACAAATTAAGACAGATATGATTCAAGCTAGCCATGAGCAAGCACAGAGAGAAAGCAGCACTCAGTAGTGCAAGCAAGACTAAAACTTACCCCATCATGAAGATACTCCAAGCCTCTTGCTACATCTAGTGCTATTTGTACCCTCAAATCCCAGCTCAACAATTCGTGCTTTTCACCTGTAGATTGAGACACCGAACATTGAAGATAAAAAGGATAGTGTCATCCATTACCAACCATACGACGAAAAGAAAATGCATAAACCATCTATATTTTCTCGATCTGACAGTAAATTGCTGACTTTATTCCAGCAACTGCATACCATATTGAATATCCTTTCCAATGTCTTATGTATGTGTACAGATCCCTGATTCATTGGCCAATCGTTCTGAAAGTGTTGTGTCTAAACCGGATTAAAGCTCAAGCAAGAAGCCCGTGAGACGTTAGTTCACTGGTATGTGGGTGACTTAACGTCCCAAAACCCAGAAAACTGGAACAGATGTTTTATATAAAAAAGAAAAAAAGAAGTTATTTTCCTCTAGTATCTCAGAGGAACTAGATAGCTGCAACCATGGTGTCCAAGTCCAAGTCCGGCCAAAAAGGTCTAGCCCAGTTCTGTGGTACTTTGTGGAAGTTCAAAACCGAAACATTAGTTCTTGTTAATACATGGCTTCAAACAAAAGTATCAAAACCTTAAACATTATTGTTCAATTGGTCTAGTTAAAACTTTCAAGAAGGACTACACATATGAATCAAAGACAACCATCCATCTAAGATTGTTATCTTTGTGAACCCTTCAATTTCTAAAAACCCAGCATCAAGAGGTCTAAAATAATATCTATATGTACCCTTCAAACAAAAGTATCAAAACCTTGAACATTATTGTTCAATTGGTCTAGTTAAAACTTTCAAGAAGGACTACACATATGAATCACGACAACCATTCATCTAAGATTGCTATCTATGTGAACCCATCAATTTCTAAAAACCCAGCATCAAGAGGTCTAAAATAATATCTATATGTACCTTATAATACCTAAATTATAGTGAGAAGGACTAAGTTACAATTTGTTACTTGCAGAACAATACAAACATAAAATGTAATCAACTACACCTTCCATGAGAAACTTGTTTTTCTTATAAGAATATATACACACAGGTTTCACGGCCAGCTTACTGTACAAATGGGAAGCCAAGCTGCCTTTACTCATGTAGACATAGATGAGCATATTTTGACTCTTTTCAGCACAATATCCAACCAAATTCACGAGGTTCCTGTGATGTAACCTTCCCAGTAGCATAACCTGAGAACAAAATAAACAGATAGACGTTTAAAACTGGTGAACCTCTATGGTGAAATTAAAAAGGAGAATGATTACATGACACCGCAGAAGATATCATACACACTCAAACAAAGATGGCATGCACGGTGGCAGATGCTAGGACCTGGGGCAAATTTCATCCCCTATCCTGATTCCTAAAGATCTGCATTGCCTATGAGATTTGCGAACAGGAAGGAGTTTCTAAAATACGTCAAGCATATGCACAAGTCCCAGAATTAGTGTTCAATTTACAAGACTATACTTTAGAATTTCTCGATTTCAGGGATTCAAATCTCTCTCTCTCTCTCTGTCAACTTTATTCATAGCCTTGCACAAGTGCTTATCTTACAAAACTAATAATTATGATAATTGCAAATACAATTTTGAGCAAGTTGAAAGATTAAAAAATAGGAAACAACCAAATATTTAACTCCAAGATCTGTCCACATATGCATGTTGCAAATATCAATGTGTTCTGGTTAACTGCCACTACCTCTGTGTGGAACTCTTTCTCCCCTTGCTTAGAATCAGTTGCAAGCACTTTCACAGCAACGGTCTCACCTGTTGACATTTGAGCTTTGTAAACAGGGCCGAATGCCCCCTGGCCTATCAAAGTGGTAAAATTATAGGTTGCCCTCTGTAGATCCCTGATTGAGCAGCAAAAAATGAAGTTTAAGAATCCAACTTGAGAAGCCTATTTGTGTAATTTTACAGAATATAATCTATTCTAAAATTCTGGTTATCTAAAAATCCATTAGCAATATCATATTGTTTGAGCTAGACTTTTTTTCGGTTAGTAAATAGACGAGCTTGTCAATATCGCAGAGGGATGGTGAATCTATGTAGTTGCTTTAAAACTTCAATCCATTGTTGTCTCTTTTTCTCCACTACCTTAACCCATGCAGTTGGTATGGATGAGCGTTAGGCATTCAGGGAAGGAACTAGCGGTTATTAAGTTGGGTATGCAGCCTCATATGTTAAAGAGGCTTGAAATACTCTTTCTAAGTGTTCTATAAGGAGGAAGATGCAAAAGATAGATGCATACATGTCCCTACATAAAAAAATGTCATCTCATCACATAGATCCATGTCATAGGACAAAAAACAGAAAATTTAACATCAAGTAATGAAATACATCAGTCCATAAATTTCAGGAAAAACATACTTGTAAGAATACTCAAGTATTCCAGATGCCGAAATCACGTTAGCCTTTTTAAGTCCCCCAAGCCACAAGGGCATGCCATGCTGTGTAGATGTTTTGGGAGACTCCGTACCAACAGACGAGTCTGATAAGATTGTACAAGCATCAGCACCGTTTGCACGAATTGGGATGGTTGCTGCTCTCCGAGAACTACTATTCCCTATCTGCGATCGTTTCCTATGGAACCTCAAGCAGAACAGTGCAAATATGGCCAGAAGCACTCCTATTACCACCCCTATGGAAATCCCGATTATCAGTCCAGATGACTCGCCTTTCATCTCCTTGTTTGTGGTTTGATGTTCGTTAGCCAATTATCCAGTCCATTGACGAACCTGTTGAAGCATTAGTCAATCTTTGACCAAATGGAGTGCACAGTTTGAAATTTCTCTTCTATTGAAATTAGTAAGTTATCAAACCAATGGGTTAGAAGTAAAAATAGGGCAAGAATTTCAAGACTCATGGCGTAGAAAAAGTCAACTGGAAATTGGGCCAACAGAGATATGAAGGGACTACTAGTCTCCAGCAAGAAAATTATTCCTTTCTAAATCGTTTCCTTGACATTATTCCATATGCAGTTCACAGCCAAGTTTAATATATGGAAACTGGTAAGTTAAATCAAAAATTTGTGATCTGCTTCGCCTTTATCTTTTTGCAAGTCCACCGTCTTACAAATATCACTAAGCAAATCAGCGCTAACTGTCGCAATAAATCAAGTACAAACTACTCCTCAGAGTTTCGACATATAAACAAGACAGAAATGAATAATTCAGGTCAGCGCAGAATTGCGGAATCAGAAGCTGGCAAATTAATCAACCATTGGCCTACCTATGCTCTGTTCCGCTGCTGAGAAAATGCAGGAAAAGAAAACAACATATTGTTGGTAAGAAACACAGAGATGGTAAACTAAAAATTAAATAGGCATATAAATCAATTCCTCCAGCAAAATAGAACCTATAAACACTAGCCTCAACCTACGTGACTAGATTGAGGTAAATCTTTAGTTTCCTCGACACAGAAACAAACATGGAGCAGAAGAAAACTATATAATTTCCCCTTCCGTTTCTTCCCTACGATTTCCTTAGCAGTTGAAGAAAAATCAACAGTTAACTAAACACAATATGTCTAGATCATGTTTCTTAGAAGCAAAAGCAGGCGATGCTTCAAGAAAAGAAAAGAAAAAAAAAACAGGATAAATTTGCACACAAGTTTGAAGCAATCATAAACTATAACGCATTGGTTGTATTAATAAGGAATTTTGAATTACCTGTTGATGCGAGCGATGATTGTTGAAGCACTTACATGTTTCTCAGAAGCAAAAACAACAAAAAATGAAAATATTGCGAGAAAACAAATGGAATGGGTGGAAAGTATAATAGAACTTGGAGACGGAGATGTGGAAAGATGAGACGAAGAGAAAGGAATCTGGAGAGAAGAGTTGAGGGAAACAACGCCGGATACGATCTGTTTGGAGTCTTTGGACTGCAAAAACACTTGAAGAGAGAGAGAGAGAACCTACTAAAATACAGAATAATGGAGTGCTTGTATTTCGTGAGTTTTTAAATTCCGTTGGTCGCCGATTGCGAACTGGAACGCGCGTGAGGAATATGAATTTTACTTTCCTACAATACATATTGACGAATATGCCCCTACAAGACATCAATGTCCACCGCCCCTGAACTTTAGGAAATTGCGCAACTTCCCATGCTGCAACTTTGCCACCGCCCTTGTAATCGGTTTGCACAAAACTACCTGAACTAATTGCCTAAATAGAAGCTTTTTTTTTCCCCCAATTTTCAGGTTTTTACCGATTATTCTTTCATATTTGACTATTATCATAAAAAATTTGACTCAAACTCACAAAATTATATATAAAACAATCAAATTATTTAGGTTCGACTTGAAAATATGAACTTGATTTACTCAACTCGATTATTAAGTTTAAACACACCCACTATATCAAATCACCATCTCCACCACCACCGTAGTTGGCACTTACTCACGTTCACCATTGCCAATCAATAGCTCACAAAATCACTAAGACTAAATTCGTCAAATTTCAACCCTTAATAAAAATAATGGTGATTATTAAAAAAATAAAAAATATTTTGTGATTTGGGTCTCGAGACAATTCAGGGGAGTTGGCCCATAGGAATAGGGCGACGGGTTGGTGCGTCAGTGTCACACCTGGTCGGGGTTGATCAAAGGGTGTAGATTAATTTGTGTGGGGCTCACTCTAGTTATTATTTGCATACAAGACCCATCAAGGACATGAGCTCTTTAGCAATAAATTCAACAATAATATTATTTTAATCTAATTTACTATCATTATTTATCATGACTAGTGACTTTTAATAATGTAGGTAAAAGATTTTAAGTTCAATATTGTTCATATCTTTTAAGAGTTAATCACTCTTATTCTTTAGAAAATATGTCCTTAAAACTAGTTCAAGTTGTGATGATCGATTCAAAATTCGAGAAAATAATCAACACAAGCTTGAACACTGTAACAAAAAAAAAACGACGAGCATGTCTTAAAAAATACCAAAACCCACTATCAATCTACCTGTTATGAATAATTAAATTAATAAATTAGATTAATAAAATATGTTTAAATAGTATTATTTTAAATTGAGGGCCCACCAGAGAGGTTTTGGTGGTGACGTTTGATTAGTCGGAATAAATTGACGGTCACATGCTTGTACTACAAGACTTAAATGATCATAAAAGATGTTAGGTTCAGCTATGGGGTTTTGATGATTTTTAGTAAATGCAAATAGTAGTTGATGTTGGCGGTTTTTAACAGGTTTGAAAAAAATGGCAATGACAATGGCAATGACAGTAATCAACTGTCAACCTAACTCACCAAATCTAAGATAAATATCAAAATATAAACATTAAAATTAACATGATAGATAAGGGGTTAGGAGTTAGGACAATGAAAGCTAGGCCCACATTAGATCTTATTTAGTCATCGATTGAGGTGGTGACATGTTATTAAGATCATAGGTTTAATTAACCTCATAAATTGGTCTTATCTGCCTATAATTCTTCCATAATACTCATGTTTACGTGTGTGTGTATAAAGCGAGAGAGATTGATTTGTCTTAATCGCGTTGATAACTATGCCAAAGAGCCCCTCAAGATTAATTTTCACTTGTTACAAACTACTGTATTATAATTTGACAACTATGAAATTCTAAGATGCACTGTTTTTTTTTTTTTTTTGTGTTGTGTTGGGTAGTGGGTCAAATTAAAATTTGTCATACTCGAGGTATTTTTTTTGTTACAACGTGTTTAGATTTGTGCTGACTATTTTTTTGAGTTTAATGACCAGTCATCGTGACTTGAATTGAGTTAAATCATGTTTCTAAAGAGTCAAGGGTGACTAACCTTTAAGGAATGTGGGAAGAAATTAAAGTTGAAATCTTTAAATTACTAAAAGTCAAATTCAACCATTGAACTACGCTGAGATTTTACTCTAGGTATTGATTAGCACACAAAGGTCATATATTAGTTGGACTTGGACCCAACATTGTGCATGATATTCTCTATAAATTTGAGACTCTCTAATGTCATGCAATGAACACCAAGTCATTGCTCTAACTCAAATAAAAAGGCTTAAAGGTATTGTACCTTTACATTTTAGGGCTCGAATTTTCAATTAATCGAAAAAATGGGTATATGTGAATGTATCATACAAATATACAATAAACACCAAGTCGTCGCTCTAATTCAAATAAAAAGGCTTAAAAATATTGTACCTTGAGGTTTTAAGTTTAAATTCTCAACTAATAAAAAATGGGTATATGTGAATATTGGCAAGGCATATAAAACTTGTATTACAATTATATGTGACATGTTCAAAATATACATGACAGTATTTTTTATAACTCAAGAAAAGAAAACTCTTCGCAGCATGAGAAGAAAAAAGAGGAAATTAATGAAATATCCAAATGAGAAATCTATTAGGCCAACTTGGATTACGGCCTTAAGCTAATATTTTCAAGTTATAAGTTCAAGTTTTGCAATAGATACTTTATCGATCTTTATAATTAACAAATGATTTAAGGAATTAAAAGGAACGTAATTGAGACGATTATCTATTATAAGGAGAAAGACTGAATTGGAAGCTAGAGAAGTTAAAGCAGTCATTTTGTTAAAGGTGGTTTCATATTCAATGTCAAACAAGTGAGAGAACGGGACAATTTGGTGAGACTGGGCAAGACGTGTGTGTGTGAGTGAGTGAGTGAGAGAGAGAGAGAGAGAGGTACTTTTATAGCAGAATGTTTGGAGACTGTTTCTAAAAGTAGGACGAAGGACCCTAATGCGTGCAAACTTAAAGCTTTCTGGCTGGCACTGTTTCAAATTGGAACGGATGCCCCTTCCCCCACGACGTTTTGAAAGTCAAAACAGCAGATTTAGAATACAAATTCTTTTTGATCAATTGAGTTTAGTTTAGTTCTTTAGTGGTAACAAGATGGACGAGTTATAAATTTAGATATTTTGAATTTAAATTTTGACAATTCTTTAATGTTAGACTATAAGAGATTTATCTTCCATTAATATTCTAGTATCGATTTGGATGATTTATTTTTGATCAGATTAAGAAAAAAATTTTTCGAGATGCATATAAATTAATTCAGACATCCCTGACAGTTGAATAAAAAAAAGTATTAATTTTCACAAAATGCTACAAACCAAGGGAAGACTCGATTTTTTTTTTACTTCTCTTTATTTGTGGGTTCTATTGTGCCTCTCTTGGGCTTTATCTACATCTTTTTAAAAAAAAAAAAAAAAACAGAAACTTTATTGAAAGAATTTCAAAGAATTACAAGAAGAAAAAAATCCCAAGAGAAATTACACTATGAAGGGGTTTGGGGTGGGGAGGGGTTATTGATTATTGCTTATTGCTTAAACGGTCATATTAAGTCCAAAAAGAAGGTGGAAGGTGAAAAGTGGGCAAACGGTAGTGTCTCTCTGTCACTACCCTACCATAGGGAACACCCATGAAGGACATTATAGGTTTTTTATTTATTGAGAAATTAGTATTTTTTTTTAATAGAACAATAAGACTGGATGCACCATAGCCCATACATATATGTCAAAAGCCGAATGGATGCAAACAACTATAGGAACAACAAAACAAGAGTTTGTGTACACTTTTGTCCATTACAAACAAATGAGTGAAGATAAATTCTTATTAATTATTCATGCTTTCGTTTATTTTTCCAAATGGATGTGACTATTGGAATTAATCGGCCTTATTTAGATAGATGGGACAACACTATCGACTAGGGTGGTCTAGTGGAAGTACCAGTTTTAATTATTACTTAGAGAGGTTAGGAGTTTGAATCTTAGAGTTTTCATTAGGGTTCGGTGGTTGGCTGCTATGCTAATTTAGCTAGGTTTGGTCTCGAAAAGTGTTTCAGGCGTGGTCAAAGGTCTTATGATCCTACCGGTGAAGGCTTAACGGAGTGGTCGTTGGACGCTCTTTCTTGCTCTCATCCCTTTTATAACCAGCAAAAAAATTAAAAAAAAAAGATAGATGGGACAACCAAGAGTAATGTAGTTATCGATTCTTAATACTATGCCTGAAATTCAAATAATTAGGTAATGTTATACTAATTAAAAAATAATATTATTGTATCACTATTAATATATTATAATGGGATTTGAACTTCATTTGGTCGATTTTTTTTTCAATTTTCTTTGACAATCAATCACCCTCTTGAATTAAAGTAATATGCATTATATATAGGTTAATTCCCTATAAATACAAGGTGAATGATCGATTGTAGAGTAGAATAAAAAAAAAAAATTTCATGATCTAGTTAACTGTGGACACCACGATAATGAGAATGCAAGCTATAGAAGATGTTGCGTGAATGGGACCTTTCAACAGTCGACCCCATCCTTGTGTGGGTGCATCAATTGATTGACCTCACACTAGCTTGTAGGCAAAGATACTGCACGGGAATGATCCTGCAATTGTTTCGAGACAGTGATCGCGTGGCTGATGAACCCTGGAATAGAAAAGGTTAGGAAAAGGGAGCCAGG
>CM042197.1:3009006-3029073 GCA_023539305.1 Ilex asprella
CCATCGGATTGCTCCTTGCTCTTATGATCTGGGTATGTTCCTTGCGAGTAGTTTGGCTTCCCTTGAGCTAGGGAATTTTTCTACGTTATGAATCGAGCCGCTCATCGTTACCTTGCAGCTTTCGAACTGAGTAGTTCGTCCCGACTTCTGGGGCTCCTTTGTAGACTGAACAGTTTGCTGCGGGCTCTGTAGCTTTTACTAGTTAATGAGCTGGCGAGCTTGGGGTTCTTTTTATTTAACGAGCTGGTTAGCTCGTCACGAGTTCCGGAGTGTGAGATCATTTATCGACAAATGAATGTTTTTATTTGTCAAATTGACAGATTACAAAAGAGACTTATTGAAAAAACCTTTTAAGATGCTCTGCATTCCACGAATGTGGCAAGACCTTTCCATCCGCCGACTGCAACTCGTAGTTGCCAGGCCTGACCATCTTGGTTATAATATATGGCCCTTCCCAATTCGGTCCTAACTTTCCATGAGTGGGATCCTTTCTGGCAAGTAGGAGTTTTTTAAGCACCAAGTCCCCGACTTTAAAGTTCCTGCGCCTAACTCTTCGGTCATAGTACCTCGCGGTTTTTCTCTGGTAATCTTGAGTGTGACGAAGTGCTATGTCTCTCTTCTCTTCCAAGAGATCGAGGTTTAACAGGAGAGATTCATTGTTATGCTTTACATTGGAGAATTCAACCCTAGGAGAATGGAGCCCCACCTCTACGGGGGCCACCGCTTCGGTTCCAAAAGCTAGAGAAAAAGGGGTTTTCTGGGTTGCTGACCTGCTGGTAGTCCTATAGACCCACAATACTTCGGGGAGGTACTCCACCCACTTCCCTTTCAGGTTCTCTAACTTGGTCTTCAGGGCAGTCTTTAGGGTTCTGATGGTAACTTTCGCTTGCCCATTGGATTGGGGGTATGCCGGAGTTGAAAAATAGTTCTTTATTCCGAGCTCAGCACAGAATTCTTTGAACTTTGCGTTGTCAAACTGTTTTCCGTTGTCAGATACGATTGCCCTGGGAACTCCGAACCTGCAAATTATAGATTTCTAAATAAAGTTTTGTATCTTTTGCTCTATTATTGTTGCCAATACTTCTGCTTCTGCCCATTTGGTGAAGTAGTCTACCCCCACAATAGCAAACTTACATTGCCCCACGCCAGTGGGGAGGGGCCCAAGTATGTCCAGCCCCCATTGTTGGAATGGCCAGGGGCTTACCACTGAAGTTAACAGCTCAGGTGGGTAGTGGGAGATGCTTGCGTGCTCTTGGCAAGTCTTGCACTTCTTTACCAACTCAGTGGCGTCCTTGAGCATGGTGGGCCAATAGTATCCTTGTCTTAACGCCTTTCCTGCCAGCGCCCTTGCTCCGATATGGTTGCCGCAGATTCCCTCGTACACCTCTCTGAGTATATAGTTTGCATCTTTATCCCCTACGCATTTAAGAAGAGGTGCTGAAAAGCCTCGCTTGTACAGGCTTCCCTGCAACAAAGAAAACCTGGCTGACCTGAATTTTAACTTGGAAGCCTCCTTGGGGTCGTTGGGTAAGGCCCCGTTCTGTAAATACTCTACAATGGGATCCATCCAGCTCGGCCGATCTGAGATGGCAAGTATTTCTTCTCCCTCTATGCTTACTGAAGGCTCTGGTAGGTGCTCCACTGGTATCAGCCTATCCAAGCTTTCCTGAGAGGCCGTTGCTAGTTTTGTCAAGGAATCTGCACGTGAATTTTCCGATCTGGGGACGTGTCTTACATTAACCTGCACGAACTTCTTAATCAATTCTTGTACCTTTTTGAGGTAAATGATCATTTTTTCGCCCCTGGCCTCATATGACTCCTCTATTTGTTTTACCACTAGTAGAGAGTCGCTGCAGATCTCCAGCTGTTCAGCTTCCATAGAGTGAGCAAGGTTAAGCCCGGCTATAACAGCTTCGTATTCAGCCTCGTTATTTGAGGCCTTAAATCCAAATCTGAGGGCATATTCGACGTCTATTCCATCCGGAGAGGTCAGGATTAAGCCAGCACCGCTTCCTTGTGCATTGGCTGCTCCATCCACTGAGAGCCTCCACACAGGGAGGTCGGGGACTGACTCTGTGATCTCCGTTGGTGCCGCTGCCGTGAATTCCACGGTGAATTCCGCCAAAATCTGCCCTTTGATGGCGGTTCTTGGTTTATACCTGATATCAAACTCACTGAGCTCTATTGCCCACTTAACCAGCCTCCCAGAAGATTCCGGCTTATGCAACACTTGTCTCATCGGCTGGTCTGTTGGAACTTCGATAGTATGAGCCTGGAAATAGGGCCTGAGCCTCCTAGCTGTTGTGACCAAGGCTAGGACAAGTTTCTCCATCTTTGGGTACCTCTCTTCTGCTCCCCTCAGAGCTCTGCTGCAGTAGTAGACTGGATGCTGAGCTCTGTCTCAATCCCGGACCAGAGCTGCGCTAGTTGAGAAGTCCGAAACGGCTAGGTAGAGGGTCAGGATCTCTCCTTCCAACGGACTTACCAAAACCGGTGGTGAGCTCAGGTACTTCTTCAATGCTTTGAACGCTTCTTCACATTGTGTATCCCATTGAAATGCCTTCTTCAATACGTGAAAGAATGGCTGACACTTGTCGCTCGATCTAGACACAAAACGGCTCAGCGCAGCTATCCTGCCTGTCAAGCGTTGCACCTCCCTGGTGTTGGATGGTGGCTGCATATCTAGTACTGCTTTAACTTTATCCGGGTTGGCTTCAATTCCCCTGCTGTTAACTATGAAGCCCAGGAACTTCCCCGCTGAGACCCCGAACGCACATTTTGCAGGGTTGAGCTTCATGTTGTATTTCTTGAGGATCTGGAAAGATTCAGCCAGGTGTGTAACGTGGAGCTCTGCCCTTAGGGATTTTACCAACATGTCATCAATGTATACTTCCATGGATGTCCCTATCTGCTTTTGGAACATTCGGTTCACCAGCCGTTGGTAAGTGGCTCCAGCGTTTTTCAGACCGAAGGGCATGACTTGGTAGCAATACGTTCCTTATTCTGTAACGAATGAGGTCTTCTCTTGGTCGCCGGGGTCCATTCGGATTTGGTTGTACCCTGAAAAGGCATCCATGAAACTGAGGAGCTAGTGGCCAGCAGTGGTATCCACTATGAGGTCGATCAGAGGTAAGGGAAAACTGTCCTTCGGGCAAGCTCGGTTGAGGTCAGTGAAATCAATGCAGAGCCGTCACTTGCCATTGGTCTTTTTGACTAGTACCACATTGGCTAGCCAGACGGGATAGTCCACTTCCCTGATGGCCTTGGCGCGGAGGAGCTTGCCGACCTCCTCATTGATTGCTTTCTGTCTTTCTGAGGCGAAGCTTCTTCTTTTTTGTTTTACGGGCTTGCTGGTGGGATTCACATTTAATTTGTGCGTGATAACCGAAGGGTCAATGCCTTTCATATCCTCCTGTTTCCATGCAAATACGTCTGCGTTCTCCCTCAGGAATTGTATAAGTCGATCTTTAATTTCCTGGTTTAACCTAGATCCGACGTAGACGAGGTGTTCCGGCTCCTCATCGAGCCGGATAGGTTCGAGTTCTTCTGATGGCGTTGGTCTGGTTTCCAGTTCGTCCCTCATATCGAGCTCGTCCAGTTGTATGCTTTCCACCTCTTTCCGCTTCATAGAGGCCATGTAACATTCTCTAGCTACGCGCTGATCTCCTCTGACCATTCCGATACCATTTTTCGTAGGGAATTTCAGGATGAGGTAGTATGCCGAAGGGATGGCTCTCATTGCGTTTAGGGAAGGTTTCCCTAACAGCATGTTATACGCTGAAGGGGCGTCAACCACCAGGAATCTTACGGTTGTGGTGGCCTGGCAGGGAGAGTCTCCAACAGTGAGTACGAGCTGAATGGATCCCAAGGGCAATACCCTTTCTCCCGAAAATCCTAACAGATGAGCGCTTACTGGCTCCAGTTTTTCCCTTCCTATGTCCATCTTGTCAAATACAGATGCGAAGATGATGTCTGTCGAGCTCCCATTGTCTATCAAAACCCTATGTACTGTCTTGTTAGCCACAATGACTCTTACCACCAATGGATCATCATGGGGATGGTGACAGTCTTCCAAATCCGAGTCTGAAAAAGTTATGGTAGTGTCTAGCCGGGGTACCTTGATTGTCGTGCATACCTCATGTACCTCATCACCTCGAATTTTGTGCAGGTGTGCTTTCCTGGCAGCACTGGACTCCCCTCCCCCGGCGAATCCTCCTGATTTCCCCCAGGAGTTGCTGGTGTTGTGCCCGAGCCTGTTGCTGAGGTGGTGGAGGTGGCAGAGCTCGATCTGGGTATTCTTGGGCCACGAAGCGACGTAATTGCCCCCGCTGGATCAAAAACTCTATTTCCCTCTTTAGCTGAACGCAATCATCTGTGTGATGGCCGTGGTCTCTATGAAATTCGCAATACTTGGTGGGATCCCTCTTTGCCGGATCCGCCTTCATCCGAGGTGGCCATCTGATGAACTTCTCGTTCTGTACCTCGTGCAAGACTTGCGATATAGAGGCAGTAAGGGGAGTTGGCTGTCGAAGTGGGTACCTTGGTTACAGTTCGGGCTGTGGGGGCCCCAGGCGATCTCTCACATTGCCTCTCCTCTTTGGGGAACGGTCTCTATCCCTTCTCGGAGACCTGCCCCCTCCCTTTCTTTCGTGGGACTTCTCTCCCTCTTCTTTTCTTCCTTTCCCTTCTCTTTTCGCGACGAGGAACTCCCTATTTTCGAAAGGAGTGCTTCTTTCCCTTTTATATACTTCTCTGCCTTGGCCAACACCTCGGCCATACTTGCTTGAGGGTTCTTTGATATGGAGAACATCAGGTCTTTCGATTGCACCCCGAGCCCAGCAATGAAGGCGGTTATGGCAAACTTTTCATCAGGGACGTCCACCTTCAAAGATTCCGAGTTAAACCTCTGAACGTATGATTTGAGGTTCTCGTCTGATCCTTGCTTTACATTCAGGAGATGGTAGCTCGGTTTCCGATAGGTTCGAGCCCCAATAAAATGGGACACGAAGGAGATCGAGAGTTCTTTGAAGGACGAAATAGAGGCTGGGGGGAGCCTATTGAACCACGCTAGGGTTGATCCTTTAAGAGTGATAGCAAAGGCCCTGCATCGCACGGGGTCCTGATATCCATGCAACTTCATTTGGTTTTTGTATATGTTGAGGTGGTCTATAGGATCTTTCGTCCCGTAGAAGGCCTCAATTTGAGGCAGCCTAAACTTAGGGGGGAGTGGAAAATGAAGCACCCCTGTGGTGAAAGGTGACTCTGTCTGCTGCACTAGGGCATCCATGGTGACGGGAGTCTTACTTCTTACAGCCTCCTTCATGTGGCTGAGCTCCTGTTTGATGTCCTCGAAGCATTGTTCCCAGTATTGTTCTCTTCTTTCCTGCTGGTTGGGGGTGAAATCACTCCTTTCCCCTTCATCATTCCGGCTCTGTGCTCCTTCGTTGTGACCATTCTCGAGTGGCGGTTGCGGGTCTCTTCTCATGGTTTGGCTGTTTTCTCCTCCTTCGATGACCTCCCTGAGGGGGTCGAGGTGATATTGTTTCCTGCGATGAAGGATATTCGGGCCTGCTTGGGCCGGTCGTGCCTCCTGTGGGATCTTTAGGAGCTTTAGCAGCTCCTCGTTTTGTTGTAACAGACGCTGGTTGACAAGGCGGAGGGCGTCTAACTCGTTATTTGCTGGGGGGTCCCCGGTGAAGAGATTAGTCTCTGGATTGTTTTCAGGTTGTCGGCCATTGGTGGCTTCCTGTGGATCTTGCATGCGCTGCGGATTGGTTTGACCTCGGCTCATGTTGCGGGTTGAGACCATCAGTCACTGATAGATCAGCGTATTTGTAAAACGAGAACAGTCGTTCCCACAGACGGCGCCAAACTGATGATGCTTTTTCACCGCCGATGAGCAGGGGGTGTGTAAACCGTGATGATCAAGATGGATCTGAGTTATACAGCTCTCGTGATTTGTAGTAGAGTATTCAGGGGAGTCTGAGGGAATGTGAACAGTAAGAAATATAGTGGTTCACCGGCTCTGGAGCTCGGCTAGTCCACTCTTCAATGGAGGCTCTTGCTCCTTTTTCTTTTTTGATCACTTGAGTGCTTATTCGATACAATATGAAAGAAATTAGGGCTTTGTCATGGCTCTGTAGCCTCTAGGGTTGCCTCTCGGGTATATCGTCCTCTCCCCTTCAACGAAGGTATAATACAGTATTTATAGTGCAATTCCTATCTTCTAAGGAATCTACACCGAGATCTTTGCCTTCATCTATGGAATCCTCCATGATTTTAGGAGAAAATCTTGATCGGTTGAGATTTCATGCCTTGACTGTAGTGCCCTACTTCTATGGGAACACTCGTTATTAACCAGCTGTCCACTCCTTGTTTCTTCTACCATCCTGCTTGGGGTGAGCTCTGAGTGGATACCCCTGAGCTTCGGATCCCCTATCCGACCTCCCTTATGAGTTGACCTCTTGGTCTGAGCTCATACTGAAAAATATTTTTCTTGGTATCATCAGATATGATAAGAATAATTTACTCATTATCGTGTAAAACTAAAAAATTGATGATCGTGTTTTACTCATTTATTTTTCTTTATTAGACTGATATGATAAGGATAATTTAGTCATTGTACCAAATTTTTTATATTTTTTAACAAATTTTTTATTCTAATCAAACACATACAGAAAAATAATTTTTTTTTAAATTTTTTGTTGTAATATTCAAAAGAAATAATTATTCATTTTCCCCTATTAGTCAGCCGTAATTTCCCCTGGTGCTCAGCCGAGCATGTCGGCAATCAACTCCGAATGGCAGGGCAGGTGAGATCCACTCTCCACAGACTCGCGTCGCGTGCCTCTCAAAAGCACAAAACAAAGTTTGAAAGAGCTAAGAATGTTTGTCCATTTTTCGATATAATTCGAACGTGTGGTGTGGTCGGCGGCGAGCCCAACTGTTTAAAATCACCGTCACTCATTCCGTTCCCAAACCCGCATTTGATAGTCAGACGTCGCCGTTACCGTTATCCCACGAAGCTTCCGTCAACCATACCCTAACTCGTTATATAAATCTTCGAAGCTTAGTAACTCTCTTCTTTCGAAGCTCTCTGTAACCACCAACGCTTGAAGTATCTGCTCATCGATACAGTTATCTTACGATATATATCGACGAAGACTCAAAAACCCAAATTCTGGTTTGTCGAGAGATAAACTTAAGGTACTTCAATCTCTTTAGTTTGAACTTTGAGCTATAGTTTCATCTACAATTGTTTGGCTACTTTTTTGTGGGTTGAGTTGTTTCTCTTGTTTGGTAAATTTTGTTTGATTTTTTTCTTCAAGAATAAGGAAAGAAGAATTGCTTTGTCATTTCCGTCTATTAGTGGTGATTTTTTTTTTTGATTAGGACAGTCAAAGAGTTGAATTTTGCTCTGTTGATTGTTCTTTTTTGACCTTTGGCTATGTTGATTACAACGATTCTCTTTTCTGGGGTTCCAAACAATCTTAAAATGTAATAAGTTTTTAGATTTTTTTTCCCTGTGTTCATTTTCTTGGCTCCCAAACAGAGTAGGGTTTAATGAGAATTTTTTTTTTTTGGCTAACTGTTGGTTTTGTGGATGAAAAAAAAAATCTCTTTTGAATTCATTCGTGGAGTTGGGTTGAATGACTGAGCTTAAGCAGAGATGTAGTTTTTATCTTTTATTATAGGTCGAAAATTTTTTTTTGGTTGTTGTAAACATGTAGCAGCTGCTGTTGAGCTTGGAAATTGTTCTCTATTGGTACAATTAGGTAATCTTTGTGATAATTTAATTGCTGATATATCTAGTGTCTAGGATATGGAGTAAATGAAATCTTTTAGTTCGTCTCTGCAATGAAGAGAGAGAAATAATTGGTTAATTATGCTTTGTTTTCTTGCAATTTTACCTCCTTTACTATTGATCTATATTTTATTTTTATGTTTGTCCAGATTATTTCTAATTGTTTGATTGGTCGTATGCTTTTTTGTTATTGAGATTCGGGTGGCTCATTGTTTTTTCTTTAACTAGTAAATCCATTTGGTTTTCATATTATTTGATTTGTTCCGATATTGCACCAGCAAATATTTTCCCGCAAAGATGTTCCATTAATAGATCATTATCTTCTTCATTATACCGTGTTTGGTAGATTTTTGCACCAAAATAAAAAAAGAAAAAAAATACATAAACAGGCATATGTATGGACTTGTATACACATTTCTCAAATAACATACACAAAGGCCAAAAGTAACAAAATGAACTTATATTTTCATCTGTATCTGTTTCAGGTTGATCCTTTAGAGTGCTGTTATTATTATCCAATAAAGAACCAGGACAATCCTTTCCTGAACCACCATGTTACATGGGACTTTGTTGTCACATAGATAAACGGATGCTATCATTTTAGCATGGATTCAGATCGGTTCTTCAGATATGGCGTGACTGGTGCAGACTTATCACAATCTTCTAATCCCACTACGTCGCCAACCCCTGTTAGATTGTTTGATTCTTTGAAACTTGATTCAAGAAACTCACCTAATTCGCCTTTTTTAAGTCACTTTGATTCTGAGACTCTTACGACTTTGAGTGACAGTCAGGACCAGTACAGTTCCTCTGACAATCTTTCAGGAGCTAGCGCCTCCTGTAACTCTTCACTCGATTATAATCATCAGTTTCAAGCATTAGGACCATTGCTGGACAGTCAGTTAGGCCCTTCACTGGAGTTTCACCAAAAGAATCTACTGCTTTGTTCTGGTGATTCTACGTCTTTACAGAATGCACGTCATGGTCACAACATAGAAAACACTCTGCCTGAGTTAGAGAGTGCTCTGATGGGTCATGATGATGAAGAGGAAGGGATCATGCCGGATCCTTCATTAGGGGAAAATAAAGGGCCACAACCATCAGGTCCAAGGTCTACAGCCTGGAACCTGGAACATCAGGGGTCGCATGTGATGCAGTTTGATTATGTTTCGGGGCATGGTAAGTCAGGCGACAATGTTCTTACTGAGAAGCGTCACAGACAGATGGAAGAAGCATATTTGCAGGTTATCCCTTCTGGTGATCTTAAAAAATTGCTGATTGCATGTGCCAGAGCTCTGTATGACAATACACCAGATAATTTCGAGGTATTAATTGAAAAGGCTCGGGGTGCTGTATCTATTAGTGGAGAGCCTATCCAGCGTCTTGGTGCTTACATGGTGGAGGGGCTGGTGGCAAGAAAAGAGGCATCAGGCACTGCCATTTATCAGGCCCTTAGGTGTGCAAAGCCAGAAGGGAAGGACTTACTTTCGTACATGCATATCCTGTATGAAATATGCCCTTATTTAAAGTTTGGTTACATGGCTGCTAATGGTGCCATTGCTGAAGTCTGCAGGTGTGAAGATCGCATCCACATCATAGACTTTCAAATTGCTCAAGGGACCCAGTGGATAACTCTCTTACAAGCTCTTGCTGCTAGACCCAGTGGGCCCCCTCATGTGCGGATCACAGGAATTGATGATCCGGTTTCTAAATATGCCCGTGGGGACAGTTTGGAGGCAGTAGGGAAAAGGTTGGCGGTGATTTCTGAGAAATTCAATATCCCTGTTGAGTTTCATGCGGTGCCAGTTTTTGCTCCATATGTCACAAGGGATATGCTTGACATAAGGCCTGGTGAGGCTCTGGCTGTAAATTTCCCTCTGCAGCTCCACCACACCCCTGATGAGAGTGTTGATGTGAATAATCCAAGAGATGGGCTTCTGAGGATGGTGAAGTCACTTTCGCCCATGGTGACCACTTTGGTAGAGCAAGAATCAAACACAAACACAGCCCCTTTCTTCCCTAGGTTCATAGAAACCCTTGAATACTACTCGGCTATTTTTGAGTCAATGGATGTGACCATGCCAAGGGACAGGAAAGAGCGGATTAATGTGGAGCAGCACTGTTTGGCTAGAGACATTGTAAACATTATAGCTTGTGAAGGCAAGGACAGGGTAGAACGTCACGAGCTCCTTGGCAAGTGGAAATCCAGATTAATGATGGCAGGGTTCCGGCAGTATCCTCTGAGCTCTTATGTTAACTCTGTAATAAGGACCTTGTTAAGGTATTACTCTGATCAATACACACTGGTGGAGAAGGATGGAGCTATGCTGTTGGGGTGGAAGGACCGAAACCTGATCTCTGCATCTGCTTGGCACTGAGGATGAGAATAGGGGAGCCACATGGAGGTGGTAATGGGCACAACCTGTAGGTTATAGTTTTGCAATGATGACATGCCTGCATAGTATTTTCTTTCAGACCATCGGTGTATTTTCTTTTTTACCTCTGTTGTATAACAGGCATACTTGTTGAGTTGTATACGATATGTAGATCATCACAGTTCACTCTTTTTGGCCCCTTGAATTTCATGATGGATTTGCTCTCTTTTTGCGGTTGGTATGTATTTCAATTAAAGTGGATCTTTTTGCATCACTCAGTTCAGAGTGAAGCTCAGCAACCCATGTTTCTCCTATATCTGTCATAGATGTGATGCTGATGCCTTATGTTTTTAGTCTTAACTTCTATTTATTTTGAAACTGAATGTTATTTGCAACTTCAATGCCTGACTGTTTTATCTTTATTTCCCCTTTCCTGTCTAGCATTATCATATCAACATTAGTCTCCTATATATGGTAACTAATGTACAATATCCCCACAAGCTCTACACACACAGTAACCAACAACCTTCCAGTGAGATTAATCTGCACCTCTTCTCATAGAAATGAGACCGAATGTGTCGTCTTCTTTGTGTTCAGATGCAATTGACCAACATGAGAAGCTCTGCTTCGGCAACATGTTACAGAAGAATTGTGGTGAATTTGGGTTCTGGCAACCAAGACACTTCGTGTTGACAACCTTAGCTTGGGCTTTGGAGGCCTGTGGCACCATGGTCATGATCCTCACCGACTGTGAACCTGGCTGACGGTGTTTGTGTTGGGCTTTTGTGGAACCTAATTTTTTGTGTTAATTCGGATGGTGACTTGACCCAAAATAATGTTGCGCGGTTTTTAATGAGAAATTTTTTGAAGCTTAGTTCATAGAGCGAAGGCTTGGGCGTAGCGCTCATGTATAAGCCTCGGGGAAAATTTTTTGGGCCTGTTTTGTGGCCCGGAGCTCAAGACATATAAAAACCATTGTTTTGGCGATTTGAGTTTGTGAGTGCATTGTAGCCGCTCTTTATAACTCTCCCTCTCAATAGTGAAATTCCTGCAGTTTCGTAGATATAGGCAAATTGCCGAACCACGTAAAGTCTGTGTGTTTTGTTCTTTATTGTTTTCTCTTTGCTTTATGTTCTTGGTTTATTTTTCAATTGTGTGTGTTTGTTTGTGGGTTTAAAGCTTGCTTAAATCTCAACAACTTGTAGGTCAGACTTCGGTAAGATTAGTGGTCTTTGGCCTAGAGTGTATGTGGACTTGTTGGGCCTGGTTAATGGGAGTGGATCCGTGGTCCAGGAACGTCAACGGTGGCTGAGTGGAGGTGGTTATGTGGACAAAAATATTGGGTTGGATTGGTTCAGTCTGGTTTTTGGAGGTTGCATGATAGGTAAGTTGGCCGATCCTCTCTTTTTTCTTCCTCTAAACTCTCTTACCTGAAGAAAGGTTCTCTATCAGTGTCTTTTCTGTCAGCATTGTTGTTCATACTCTTCTTCATTTCTTTAGTGTTCATCAGACTTATCTCTCGGAGATCCTCTTCTGAACCATTCAAATCTTGTCCAAGAAAGGTTTGAATGAGGAAGCCAGTCATTTACTGTGGTTATTATAGGGGTGTTACGATTATAATGTTATATGCGTTGAAAGAAGTGGGCAGAGATTACCATCCTGCAGCTTGTCAGACTACATTAATTGGCATTCTTTGTAATGTTTTTATTTGTCCTAAGTACCAGTAGTGGGATTTTTCTTTTCCGGACGCGAAAGACCTACTACACTAAACTTGAATCTCAATTTTGACCTTGTTAAATGTCGATTCACAAATTTTGATCACAATAAATTTTGTAGATATTCAAGTATTCTTTACAATGTCGCAAGAGTTAGTTCAATCTAAAATCGTGATAAGAAGTTATGTTAAATGATTACACATCTTTATAGTGAAAACACGTCACTTCTTTGTAATTTTTGATATAAAAATAGTTCACCTTTTTTGTTAGAATTTAGACGCCTATACGGTTGGACTTAAACTGAACCTAGAACTTAAGCTCAAACTAAAAATAATGTATTCTGAGATTTATAGGTGAAGAGTGATAAGTTTCTTTCTCAAATTGGTGTTGGGCTTCTTTTTCATCTTATATGTGGCTTTCCAACACCTTTTGTCACAAAGCTGAAAGGTATATTGAGTATGAAGTATCTGTATCCTTGTCATGGGAGAAGAGTGCCTGCTCCTTTCCTTCACATTTTTTTTTCACTCCAAACTTTTTCTTTCTCCAAACTCTTTCTGGCCCCACACTTTCACTTTTCCTGCTTTTCTTCTTTGAAGATGGACAGAGTATTTGTATTACAATGAGATGGGAAAAAGGGTTTGAGACTTGAGAGGAATAGATTTGAATTATCTTTGTAGCTATTGCCGGTTCAAATTTTGGGCCTGTCAATTATTGGTGGACCTTCCCTTGAATCAGTCACAGACCTCTCAACCGAGTTATTTAGGTTCTGAAATTCCACATTTACTGGTTCGAAAGATATAAAATGTGATTCTGGTTCATCTATCTCTACCAATTCAGGTTCAAGGGAGGATGATCAAGAAGAGGGTGTGTACTCATAAATCTGATGCATTCATCTATCTCGACCAATTCAGGTTTGGGACTAGTCTCCTTACCAGTTGTGATTAGAAAATCTGTCATTGCTCTATGTCTTGGAATTTGCTAGTGTAATTAACACGGGTATACTTGTATCACTCTTCCGATTAGCAAAATTAATTACTTATTGAAGAAAAAATAAAAGACATAAATAAGGATCAAAATATCGTTTTAAAACGGTCGAAATATCCAAAATATTTTCGTTTTTAAAGAGATCAAAACGAATTAATGATGAAATCGAAATTTTAATATTTCGAGGTGTTCTATAATGTTTCGAAATGTTTTGTTATATTTTAATGCATTTGCATAATTATTTCGGAATGTTTCAAAGTATTTTAAGATATTTTGGTATATTTCGACCAATATTTTTAAAAAATAATTTTTTATTTTTAAAATTTTTTTCATTATGTTTTTGAAACACGTCTAAACATTTTCGTTTCCCATGGCCGAAACAAAATTTTGATCTGACATAAATATGATAAAGACAGAGTGGTTGCAGAAATGCCCGGGGACCAATAATAAACTTACTTCCAAGAATACTGAAACCATTTAGTTCTCGAGGATTTGATCTAAAACAGAATGGATTCTTGCTAATGCAAGACAGTAATATTAGCTTTAACATCATAGCTGGAAATAGCAGATCAAAAGCTTTACGAAAGCTCATTACAGCTAAAAATTACACATTTTTGATCCACAAAACGCAGGATTCGATGAACAGGCTGAAGGAAGACCCATCAAAACAAAAATGGCGTCGGCATGATTGCTGGAAGTGGAGGTCTCCTGCATCAAGAAAAATTGAAAAAAATAGACGAAAATCAGCAAATTAACTCTATTCATCGTAAAAGAAAAGAGCAATAGCAGGAACCTGAAGTGACATGAACAATAGTTTAAGAAGGAGAGAAGGGCAAAGCTATTCTGCTGTCCGCAGGGTATTATTTTACAAAACAATATTGATGCATTTCGTGTATGAAATGAAACATCTACTGCCCAGAATCCCCACACAGACTGAATATTCTGTTCAGGCACTTGACTTGATGCATTAAATTCATGTACAAGTTAACATGTTTGTATTCTCGAAATTCATGTTTTTTGTTAGAAGAAGTTAAAATTTATATCAATTATTCTTTCGAACTTTCTCAACTATTTTCTCGATCTTAATAGCAGATCATCATAACTTGAACTAAGTTAGAACACGTTCCGTTAAAATAGCTGGCCGTTATAAAATGTAAAATAAAAAAGATTAAACCTGAAACTTGTAAATTGTCAAATATCATATTCAATCATAAGAATAGAGTTGCTATCCGGCTAAACAAAGCAAAACACCCAATATTGGAAAAGAAAATTTGAATAAATTTTACCTTGAATCGTCACTGCAGCTACGGATGCGAACTTTTCCCGTCGGCGGTTCAACCTTTCTCTTCAGAACTCTTTCAGATCCAACAACGGCTCGTTCTTTACTCTCCACCACGACGTTGTCCTCGGAGATCGCGTGTAGTGAAGGCCTCCATTGGGGCCCAGACCTTTTGGAGGCCACCCTCCCGCGCTTCCGGCGGCTTTCGGGCGGAGTTGAAGGCACAAGGCACCTAGTCTCATCCGCCTGCGGTGGACTTGTAGGGACCGATGGGCGAGAGATAGTTCCATAGCAGGAGACAAGTTCCAAGAGAAACTTCATGTTGTATAGAAAAGAGTGTGGAACTGTGGATCGATCGAGAGAGAGAGAAGAAAGATGGTGAGAATTATGAGAAGGTGTAGGTTAGAGAGTGTGCCATTGGTGGAGCACTCGAACCTCTGTTGTTGTCATCATAGTGTTGGTATTTAGTTCTCCCTCGCTTTTATTCGTCTTCTTCGACTAAGTCTTGATCTTGTAGACCGTAGCAATCAACACGAAGATCAAAAGGCAACAAAGCTTCAAGTTCAATGAATCTATGGGGGTTGGTTCCCTTGACCTTGACCTTGTAAACAGACTCTCTCTCTCTAAGTTCGTTTACATGCCGCCATCGCTATGCGCGCGCCATTGCTTTTTATAAAGAGAACTACTCTTACCAGATCTAAACGTTTTTGTTTTTGATGAGGCCGAAAGGAATCTATATTGAAATTGAAAATTAAATACTTCAAGGATTTTTATAATATTTTAATATATTTGTAAAATTATTTTGTAAAATTTTGAGGTATTTTTAAATATCTTGATCAAAAAATAATTCTTCAAAATTTTTTATTTCTATTTTTAAAAGGTATTAAATTATTTTTATTTTTTAAATAACTGAAACAAGTCATTGTAATAAAATTTTGAAAGTTTTGTGAGGATTTGTTAATCGCCACTTGTTCTCTATTTCATTAAATAATTGACACTTGGTCTCTATTTTATTGTCAATTACCCCTCCTTAAAGATTGGGGGGGTTGGAGGCGGCTGTGGTGGCGGGACCGGGAGGTGAAAGACTGACAGCTAGGCTTTTTATTACGATTTTCCAATCATCCTCTAGAATTCCATAAATCACAGTTAGGCCCAACCACAAAAATATATATGTATATATATATATATACAAGAACAAATACCTTATTCAGTCTTGGTTAAAATTTATAAATTTTCCTGAAACCCAACAAAATAAGAAATAAATAAATAAATAAAATTGTAAATAACCACCATCCAAACTGAAAAAAAAAATTAAAATTAATCTCAAATATATTACAACTTTTGTTGAGTTGAGCAATGTTTTTGGACATAGATTTGTGTGTATGCATTCGTGACAGAGAGGGGGAGCGGAGTCTAATTGGTGGTGGGACGAGCCCATTCTTAGCACCACACAATACTTTGATCCTGCCGAAAAAAAAAATTTCTCCTTGCGTTCCTTACGATGACTAGCTTCATCATTAATGCATTCACTTTAATTAGTAATTTTTTTTATATTTGAGTTCATACTTTTGGCCATTTCGGTTGTCAAAGTGTCTTTCTATTACCAAATTGGTTTTGTGTTAATATTGAGATGTTTGTGGGTGGCTAGACCAAAAAATTCAAATGAGAGGGGTGTCGTTTGTAATTTATCCTTTTTAAAGTGGTTACTTACGGTGCAAAATATGCGCTTGTAATGAGACAGGTAGAGAGGGAACAAAAGCGCACATTATTGTGGCGTGGCCCCATCATTGTCGTTAAATTGCATGTTACTCCAACAACTTTTCACCTTTCAGCGTTTCATTAACGTTAGTTATACTGAATTTACTGGTCTAATTATTTATAATCATTAGATTGACAATGATCTCAATATCGCTTGAGAACCACATACAAAGAAATAGTTGTGTTCAATTATGCCAATAAATTATTTTAGCAAATTAAGTTAAAATATCATTATTATTTTTAGGGTTAATAATATTTTTGGTACGTAAAGTATGCAAGTTTTATTAGTTTGGTCCTTAAAGTATTAATTTTGTAAATTTGGTCTTTAATGTATTCCATTCGTGTTTAAAAGGTGTTTAAACAAGCAGACTATTTAGTTTTGACGGAATGGTTATGCGTTGGTCACGTGATACCGTTTGAGAGTATGACATGATGATGCATATAATTGGTCTCGTACAAGATCAACAGTCGAATGTGTGATGTGATATAATTAATGAATAGTAAATAAAGCAATTAACGACAAAACAATAAATATGAGCAAACACACAGATATATAGTGGTTTGGTTCGGGTGATCTACTTCACTTTCGAGAAACGATGAGCAATGACTCTTTATTAATGAATGCAAAGAAAACTCCGGGAGAAGTACAATAGCTAAGAGAGAGAAATTGTGTGTAGATAAGCTTTGGTGTGATGCTAAGGTGTGTTGTGAGATGTCAAGATGTGTCTCTCCATGTGGAGATAACTTACAATATATAGGTACGGTGAGGCGGTGACGTGAGTAGGAAGGCATTACTTCTTCGAGGAGAATAATTACAAAAAGTAATTACAATTAATGTAGGATGATCTTCGTGAATGTGAATCCCGATAATTGCTCTCTCACGTGCTCTTATTTTTCCGATCTCTTCGAATCTTGGATTGAGCTGAATTGGTGAACTGGGGCCTGAACTGCCCTTTAGCTGGCTTGGACTTGTTTGATTTATTGGGTCAGACCCAATTAAATCTAGGCTCGTCATGACACGTGATTTCTTCTATAAAAATAGTTAACGAGCTATCTGATTAGATATCAAAATAACATGAATTGAAACTTTAGGAACTAAATTGATAAATTTAATATAATGAGTATTAAACTGACAAAATAAATATACTTTAAGGACTAAAAATGCTATTAACCCCTATTTTTATATTTAAGATAATCCACCGAATTAGGACTTTAACTATAGGAAATATAAATTAATATTTGCCTAAATAATTGCATGTTGCTTAAATGAAGTAGTTGTTTTAGGGGCACGTCTTTTCATGCATGCCAAGAACAAAGGAAAAAATTTTCTGGCACATGGGAATTGCTAGAGCGGTTCACTGTCCGATACCGACTGGTGTTGAAGATTTTGATTCCAACTTAGTTTAGAAACAGCACAAAAAATGCACTATCGAGTGGGGCAGTTAATGCCAAACTTCTTTAAGTTTTGAAGTTTATATTGAGAATCGGTGATTGACTACTATGTCAGTTTAGTTAAGTTTGTTTTCGAGAGGAATAACGGATGTAGTCAAAGACCTTATGATTCTACCAATAAAAATTTATTAGAGTAATTTCTGGACGCTTTCCTTTATCCTATCATTTTTTTTACTAGCAAAAAACATACACAAAAAAAAAATGCAGAGTAAATGAATTTAACACGGAGATGACTCAAAAGAAGGGCTTATGCCTAGCATTAAAAAAAAGTCTTACGAAAGAGTAATCTATAATAACAGCTACACTACGTAACGATAATGATTTGTTGTACCTATTTGATAATAAACAAAAAAATAGGCATGATGAATCTCACTTTTTTACATGGGGTGATAACTATTTTACATGAAGGATAGTTATTTTAACGAGTTGGATCGACCTTGCCCACTTAACTCTTATACCTATAAAAACGAGAAAAAGGCTACACAAATTTGACATGAACGTCAGAGGGTCTTTTAATCTGATGAGCCCCAATATCTATTTAGTCTCTGATGAGCCCGAATTTAATTGGGCTAGGCCCAATGAATTGAGAAAATGTCCAAACATCTAAGATCCACGAAAAAGCCCAAGTTATCAAGACCTATGGAGCTAGGTCCACCCGTCAAAGGGAGTTGAATAGTGAATCGGAGGTGAATAGTGAATCGGAGGTGAATAGTGAAGGGAGTCCAAGGAGATCAAGTGGCCAACGTCCAAGCTCCTCCAAGAAGGCGTGGGCATCAAGAGGCCGAAAGCCCTTGGGCGCCGCCCAGGCCCCCCTTGGGCGCTGGCTTGGGTTGGCTCCCTTTCGGGCGTCTCCTCCTCTTCCTTCCTCCAGTCTCCTCACTCAAGTCCAAGACGACCAAGCCCACTCCAATGCAAGTCCGAAACACAAGGAGACGGTCGGGTCTAATACCAACTGGGAGTCCGCCTCCGATTAAATAGAAGCACGAGGGAGAGAAAGACGGAATAAGGATATGTCCTACCTAAGTCATACTTACCAAAATGGCAGAGCTCCTCTAATTCACGGCACCGCCTTAAAACCTAGCCTATATAATGTAAGCTCCTCTCCATATGGAGGGGCATGATCTTGATCTCTACGCACACTACGTCTCCGAATCACTCACACATACTCACCCTGCTCTTTCTCTCGCTCTCCCTACCTGCACCACTGTAAACTCTCCGGAGTATCCCAATACATTAATAAAGATCGCCGGCCACCGTTGCCATTTAAAAAAGTGGACGTAGGCTACGGCCGAACCATTATAAACCCTTGTGTTGATTATTTACTTTATATTCTCTATTAATTGCTTGGTGATTGTTCATTAATTGCAATCGTACGTATACTTGACTTTTGATCTCACACGAAGACGATTTTTGTACATCATCAATCTCTATTCTCAATGTCTTTTTTTTCCAGATCTCAAGTAATAATCTAGATGACTAGTTTGTAACATTAACACCAACTCTCAAATAAAAAACCAACCAAAGGAAAAACTCTCTTTTCATGCCCTTCTACATACTACTATAGCCATTAACTTTTTCTTTTATTTCTCTCTTTTTAATATACACGTGAAAGCACTTTCGAACAGTGGCATTAACGAATTTTTCTATCCATCCGATTAACGAGTCCAATTAATTACATTTCACTTTCTTCTCATATGAACAATCTATTCACCAAGCACTTGCACGATTAGGGTGGGTTTATTAATTATCATTAAATTGCTTAATCCTATCTTTTCCATAACATTATAAAAAACAACAAAATCAAATTGGATCTTTGGGGTTTTAACAGGCCACTCCCCTTTGTAACTTTTGCATGCATACATACATACATATGTATATAATAGTTGTTAATGGTGATCTCTATATCTTTTAGCTACGTGGACCACATCAGTATCACCCAAAAAAAAACCTCAAAATACTATGCTACAATGTGCTAGGTCTAGAAGATGATGCATTGTCTGATTAAATATTTGGAGGCAATTCAAAAATATAGACTATCTAATGGTAAATGGGTATGTCTATGTGGGTGAGATAAAGATGAGCATTTGGTAAATATTCAATGTAACGGTCACTCTATATTAATAGTGTTACGTGATGTAGTTGTCTAATAAAAAAAATTAGAAAAATGAATAAAATGGATCTCATTTCTTTACGCGAAAGGAGTTATATATCGTATAAATGAGTGACTATTAAATTTTGTAGAGCTCACTTCTCCAATCGTTCACTTATTATTGAATGATTGTATCACGTAATACTACTACAATAAAATGACCATTATGCTTAATATTTTCTCGAGCCATTGAACCCATAAAGTGTTGCAACAAGGGGCCTTTGAAGACGATGGGAACACATATTTTTTTTTTTGTTCTAGTGATCAAGAGTGTCCGAATTAGTTTACGCGCACTTCAACTAATTTTTTTCTCGATTTGATCAAAGCAGGTCATCCGTGTCGGGACTAGGGTATTCATGAGGGATAAAACACTCATGTCCTAATCTCAAAGAATTGTCAAAATTTGAACTTAAAATATCTGAATTTACAGTATATTTTTATTACCACTTGAACTACCTTATAATTAAACTTGCATTTTTTTCACCCACATATTTCATGCTACAAGAATATGTAGTGTCAGTGGGTTTAGATTTCATCTAATATTTTTTTTT
>CM042197.1:3029473-3041332 GCA_023539305.1 Ilex asprella
ATATATATATATATACCCAAATTTATAAACCCAAATCCAAAGAAAAGAACATGTCACAAATCTATAAGCCCACCACAAATTTTTAAGCTCCTTGGAGAAATGGCATATCCTCCAAGTAAACACCTCTAGCTGTTGCCATTTGTTTGTGGTATATCAAATGAATAGGCATATCAAGCTTGAAATATCCAACTGTCCAGTCGCTTTCAACCGTAGAATAGAAATGCTTGATCAATTGCTTCCAGAGGAGGGCAAAATGAATTCGACCATTGGAGATTATGTCCAAGATACTTGCCCACCTGTGCACCAGTACAATAAATGTGCAGATGAATTATTAGAGTTTGAATAGATACACCTCTACGAATATGTTTCTTGATCTAGACACGTGGTGCAAAAATACAGATCGAGAATCTAATCAAATCACTACTCAATAAATAAAAACAAGTTATTAAAAAAACTCTCACCTTCTCTTTCAAAGTTAAATTTTCCCGAACACACAAGTAGATTAATAAACTCTCATCTTCTCTTTCAACGTAATATTTTTCCGAGATGGTATTTAAGCTCGAAGTTGTTGATGTTCTTAGACTATTGCGACTGCTATATGATGTGTAAAAATATGCATATATCTTCTTATGGGTTTTCATTTATTAAAAACAAAAAGATATGAAATGAGATTTTCTCCAATGTCTAGTCGCTTACCATAACCAAACTGTACCCAAATGTCAACTAAATGAAAGTTTCCTAAACAAAACCAAATTACATCACAATCAAGCATAAGACAGGTCACATCACAAATCAACACCGAACTCACCTTCTCAAGCATACGTGACCAAAAGCCTATCCACATTTGGACGAAAATTTGTACACCTAACCCACTTCGAACTCACTGTATTAGGCTTTCCAGTTTTGAATATCAAACCTTTCAAATACATAAACCGGTCAATTCGATGGATCAGTTTCATATCAACCTTAATAAAGAAGCGCCACACAGAGCGACAACAATGAAGTTCCAATTGAGGCAAAATGGAGAACTATCATTTCATCAAAGGCTCTGACCATATGAATGCAATATCTCAATGATAGAAAGCTTCTTCCCCTGAACACAGGAACTACTGGCGGCCATACAGAGGCCCATTACTTTCAGGTTGGGGAGGAGGTTGTCTTGGTCTTGCATACTCCGCAAATATAACCCATCCATCCAAAAACTACATCAAAACAGTAAGACAGAACACCGTTATAAATACAATATACATTACGGATAAAAACTGACCATGAGCCTGCTAACAAGAACACACTACATTTTGCACCCTGCAAAATTTGCACACCAGGAGCACTAGGCAAATAAGATTGCAGGAATCACACAAAAATTCTAATTACACAGGCACAAAATATGACCACTGTACCACGCTTTATAAGCAGACTGTCTACTATCCAGCATACAGATTCCATAACTCTAAAGTCTAAACATAGTATGTTTCATGGGTTTTGAGAATCTAAGCCAGCATACGCACTGGCTTCTCTTTTCTTTGCTCGTATTATTCCATGTGATCTTGAGAAGATATAAAGATAGGAGAAATACAATGTAAGAGGTTCCCCAAATGGAAAACCAGTTTTACCTCCCCATCTGTTTAGTTGAGAAAGAAAGTTGGTTTAGACCTTTTACCATTACACCTTGGCATGTTAATAGAAGCATACTGGTTCTTGGGTGAAAATAAATCTCTTTCCCTCATCTTTTTTGCTCACTTCTGTATCAAAGCAAAATGGTAGACCCTGGAGGAAATTCCTCACCTACTTTTCCCTTTCACTTCCCTTCTCCTCCTAAACCTTTATTTTCCCACTTTTCCTACTTCAGTTTCATGCTTATTATTGGTCTTACTCTCCCGGGAGTGAATGGGCACAGCTCCAGATCCAAATAGTTTCTGTTTGACAAGCCAAGCACACAATTCCAGACAACTTTATCCTTTTATACCAGTGCATGTGTGCACCCACATGCATCAATGTGCTGACAAACAGCCTTTTTGTTCTTAAACAGCATAGTTAAATGTTTGGGTTGTCAGCTCACCGTTCCATCCATGCCCTTTATACCTGCGGCAGCCTCTTCTAAAGTAGTATATCTCACAAAACCAAACCCCTTTGAGTATCCTGATGCACGATCAGTCACCACTCTAGCTGCAAGAAGCAAGGAAGCAAAACTCAATTCAATTTTTGAGAGAGGAGCATTCCTCAGAAAATTTTCTGCAGACCTGCTGTAGTAAAACACACCATGGATTACTTCACCAAACTTTGCGAAGGCTTCTCTAAGTCCCTCTGAAGTAGTTCGTTTGCTAAGCCCTGAAAAAATAGCAGGAACAGAATCTAGTCAAAACTGAACCGAAATAGAATCCATCACTCATGACAAAACCAGCACAAAATCAAAGCGAGACTGAAAACAACATAGTATCATGTCCATATTAAACCAGCCAAAGCGGCACAAATGAATAAAGGGAGCACAAAATAAACAATTTTCAGGTTTCCGAAAAAAAGAGAAACACGCATCAATCTGAAAAGGTAAGAAGAAACTCCATATAATTTTAAATTCAAGTCATCTAAGATTTTATCTGCTATATGCATAAAGCTAAAAAAATGTAGTTACAAAGCATTTCTTTTTTGACAATTAAACCTAAAAAGAAGAAAAACCAGCCTCCGTCCTCTATACAGATAAAACGGATGCCAAGGAACAAAGAATACAGGACGATATCCCAAGCCTCCAAATCCATCTTTGAAAAGTAGGTGTTGCTTAACTTGCTTTCATCGTGTCAGTGACTGCTTCCAAGTGCAAACATGTTTAAATTACCAGATTATAATGGCAGATGGTAAGCACCCTCTGGTTGCAGATAAGTAGAAAACATGAAAACCATCATCTCCAAAACTAATATAGCTCTCAAGAAGCTTTTAAAGGAGATTCTCTATGCAACCTATCAAGTTAATTCCGTAGAAGCAGTAACATTCTTGGCTAGTGACTGCCGTCCAGTAGGATTAATTACATCCAATTCAACCAACATTCCAGTAAAGTTCTTTCTTACCTTAGTCTCTAAAAAGGTATGGTATTCTCAAAGATAGGTCCCATATGCCGAAGAAGAAACTAAAAAATAGATCCTGGTTTCATATTCACTGCAAAAATATTAGAACTGAGAGTCTTATAGTCGATCATAATTCCAGATTCAATCATTCACTTGAAGATAGAAAATTCACCAAGACTTGGTGGTCCTTGTGGCCATTTAGCAGACTTCAGTGTGGCCACTGAAATAATGTTTCCTTGGATAAAAAGGGCGGCCCAATGCACAAAATTCCCACCACTACGGAATCTGGAGATGGTCAGATGTATGCAGCCCTGTATGTGGATAAGCTATTTCCCTTAAATTCACAATCATTTTGTTCTATGCAATATGCTCAAGCTCAATGATTTAAGCTGTAATTAGTTCAATTTTTCCAATTGAAAGGGGAAGTAATTAGTTCAACGCCTTTTCGCTTCCAATTGCTATTTCCAAGTCAACTCTGCTCCATGATCAGTAACTAAAACTTCATGAGGGGATTACATGGAACCTTCTTCTCCAGTCAATTGTGTGTAAAGACACACCATTTATTACATCCAAGGCAATCAAAAGGGTAGACTAATTAAATCACATTGGGATTTATCTTCAGTCTGCCATGTCTGAGCTACACATTAATTCTGCAACTTCTAATATGCCCCATATCCAACTAAACTGCATAATGGACCAACGGAGCAATGAAAATATAAGAAATCTCAGTGCTCAGACTTGTATTCCCTCCATGTATGGGTTTAAACCCAGAATCACAACCTATGTTAGCGATAGTATCAGGTGCATTATCCTGTACATTTTTATGATTTCCTATATCACCCTATCTAAGAATCATACCTATAAAAAAAATCTCCATCAAAAAACCCATCGTTCTATATATGCTTGTTAGTGTACTTGGATAAGTGATCCTTGACACCCATGTCCCAACTGGTATATGGACCCAACACCTTTATGGGGGGCAGCATGCAACAACATTCAAGCTAACAACTAGTAGATTTCAACATACTAATGCATGCTTGTAAAATATATTTATCTGCAAGAAACACTTGCAACAAGTGAGCAAAAAAAAGGCGCACCCATGTCTAATACGTGGTATAACATGCCAGGAAAGAAAAAAGATTACTATACTAAACGGAAGATCAACACCAAAAGAGGATTAATATCTAAACAGAATCCGTCATCTAGATGCATAAAAAGTTGATATCACCAATAATAACTAAAACCCATATTTTTAACACCCAATTGTTTAATCAAACAATTAGACGCTGTAACACACTGCAATCAATTGATCTTGTATGCCTCAAATAAATTTTATCTAAACTTTCCATATCTTTGAGAAGTAGAACTTTTCATTTCTTTTTCACAGTAACCAAAAAGAGAGTCCGTGGATCTACTAATGGAGAACTTCTGAATGCATGATGCCTATGTGTATTCGACTTAAAAGAACAACAACAAAATGATGAGCAATCAAATTGGAATAAAATTGGAAGAAATGGAAGGAATTTTAGGGATAAGAGAGAAAGACATGCCGGAGACGAAGAGGTTGGTGGAGGGCTCAGCTGGAGGAGGCTTCTCTGGACTCGTCGGCGGTGGATTGAACGGAAAACTTGATGATATACTTGAGAATAACAGCCCTCTCAGTCCTCGAGGAGTGGACGCCGCCACGGTTGACATTGCCGCCGTCCTCATCGCCATCTAGGGTTTAAGCTTTTTCACCAGACACCAACAGCAGGGGTTTTAGAGAAGTTTCGAGAGAGAGAGAGAGAGAGAGAGAGATAGGCGACTAAAGGGGGAGGGATACTGAATTTAGACCAATATGTTAGAGACCGGAGAATTATTTTCTGAATTACAATAATACCCTCTGCGTTATGGAAAATAGAGGGGGTATCAATGAAATTTACCAAAAAAATTTAAAAGATAAATTATAATTTACACCTCGAAATTATACACTTTTTTTAATTTGGTCCTTAGATTTTTAATCAAATTTTTAGAATTTTTATTGTGTTTTAATTTAGTTATTATTTTAAAATTCACTAATATTTTATGAAGGAATGACTTTCTACGGAGGAAATTAAAAGTGTTAATGGTACTAATAGTCTTTGAGGTTTACCACTTATTACATTTTTGTCCTTAAACTTTTGATTTCGTCAATTTCGTCCTCAATGTTCACACATTGATCCACTTTGGTCTTTACCTCGAACTTCTGTCCAAAAAACTAATGAAAAATGTCATGTGTCTAGCACATGAGGGCATTAAGGGACATTTTTGGTATTTTAGGACACACAGAGACACCTTCTTCTCTCTTTCTATTGTGTCTCCACCCTCCAAACCCAACACAATCTTTCTCTCTCTAGTTACTGTATCTCCACCCTCCAATCCAAACACATTTGTCCCTTGAAAAAGTTTACACAAAACCACAAGTGAAGAGAGAAAGATAGGTTGGAGAAGAGAGAGCAATTTTTTTTTTGTGAGACTTTTTTATTTTTACATAAATGCCCATTGTTTTGAGAGTATAATGACCAAAGTGTCCCTTAATACCCTCATGTGCTAAGCACATGACATTTTTCGTTAATTTTTTGGACAGAAGTTAGGGGTAAGAACTAAAGTGGGTCAATGTGAGAACATTAAGGATAAAATTAATGAAATTAAAAGTTTAAAGACAAAAGTGTAACAAGTGGTAAACTTCAGAGACCATTGGTATCATTAACCCAAATTTAAATGACAAAAAACCAGTAGTTGAGGCATGGCTTTGGACCACCAAAATGGGCCACACGCCCACAACTATTGCAGCCCACATAATCATGTAAGACAACAAATCGATGGGACCCTAGACAACAGACAATAGGAATGAAAATGGGACCCTAGACAATAAATCGATGATTGATTATAGTTAGGGATGTTATACGACATAAACACAATACAAAATTAAAAAATTTGAGTTTTTCTTAAATTATCCATTTAATAAATGGGTGAACCCGAAACAATTCAATTAATAAATGAATCGGGTATGAGTGAAATTAATCAGAACAAATAAACGACACGACTCGTTTATATACCAGTTATACACGATTCATAAACAATACGAACTTGTTATGACACAATTTATTAGACACGAATTAATAAACGAATTGAATATGCGTGAAATATTTTTTGACACGAATCCGCTTCACCTGACAGTTTTTTATTTTTGAACTGACCCGACACAATTGACAAATCTACTCATAATAATTGTTGTGGCTTTTCTTAGTTCAGTCTTGGATTTGAAAATACAGGTCCAAAAAGAAAACTGTTTAGCCATTGAAACTTGTAAAACTTAACTCATTTATATGTAAAATACTCTAACTAGTCAAACACAACTCGAGTTTTGCACTTTTTGGGTTTAACTTGGAATTGACTCATTTTTTAAATAAATCGAGCTTAAACAATTATTTAGATTTATTTAAAAAAACGAACTCAACAAACTCAACTATAACTCTCAAAACTCGACTTGATTATCGATCCTATATTGAAGTATCATAGGGCCGTTGGAGCCTAGCGCCATTACGAAGGGTCATCAGCCCAAAATAAGGGGAGCCGTTGTTGGTGGACAGCTTCACCACAAAATGGGCCACCAAATATCACAGTAATCCATACATAAACAAAACACGAAGACTGTAGCCGTTCAAACCGAATAATGACCACAACCTCAATTGATATCACTAACAAATAGCAAAGGCATACTTGTTCAAAAAGGACAAAAGTAAAATTACTAAAGAAGTTCCCATCAAAACTGAGTATTTCTTTACTACAGCAAAGTAGCAAGTGAACATGCAAAATCCAAACCCAATAAATAGAAAAAACATTAACAAAAATTAATCCATCCTTAAAAGTTTCACTAAGCTCCCTTATCAGCTTTGGCAGCAGTAGCAGCGGCTTGTCCACGGAGACGACCAGTCCTCCTAGCAGCAATAAGACCAACCTTTTGCCCAGGTGGTGCATCACGACGAACTGTGCTAGCATGACCAATATGTTGGTGGTTACCACCACCATGGGGATGCTCCACGGGATTCATAGCAACACCACGAACCTTGGGCCAACAGTTCCTCTTGACACGGTATTTGTGATATGCATTGCCAGCCTTAAGGAGCGGCTTCTCAGTTCGCCCTCCTCCAGCAACCTGGCCAACCATGGCACGACAACCGCTAGGCACAATTTTCTTGGATCCAGATGGGAGTTTGATCCTATCAACAGCAATAAAACATGTCACCAAAGTACAATAAAAAAATATGACAGTTTACTAGCTTAAAAACAATGCCAACTAAGAGACATTCACATCCTGCCGCCTACAGAAATTAACAGATTCACACGAGTATAGAGAACTGATGAATCAGGCAGTTCTTAATTCAGATAAAAAAATTCTTACACATTGCAAAAAAAAAAAACACATGAATTGTGTATGAAATATTCCCATATTAGCATCTAAAGCACTAATCATGCGTATTAAGAATCAAATTAGCTAAAAACTAGGTATTCATTTTGCATAATTATAGATCACATAGATGGAAGATGATGACCCAGTCCAACAAGAAATAACATTTGATGCACTGCATTGAACAACAAGAATCTGAACAGGCATGGAGGCAATCTAGCAACACTATAAGAATACATGTAAGCAGATAAATCAAAATGTCCTACAACCACAGCAATAGGCAGAAATATATATATATATATATATTTGGTCAGAAGTAATAGGCAAATTTCAGTTCATAAAACTTCACATCTCCTAACATATCAACTCATCCTTTTTCAGAAATGTTACCTTTCTCACATTAAGTCATACAGATGTCATTGAACTCAAAGCAACTCCATCAACCAATAACAATTGATAACTATGTCAATGATATTGACTTGAATCAATTAAAAAAATACAGAAACCCAGGCATAATAATAGCAATAGTTAAATCAACAAAAATAAGCACCAGTAATCCCACCTCTAAGCAATAAAAACCTCAACAGCAGACACAAATCAATAAGTACATAATGGATTCCCTTCAATAATTCAACCTAATAAACTAATGTTGCAGTTGGGAGAATAGAATTCATGCCTTAATATTGCAATTGGAGTGAAACTAGTTTGAGAAAAGCTTTGGTAGATTCGAATCTGGTAAAACTAGTTTGAAGATTCCAACAAATGTGGATCAGATTCTAATTCTAAATTTGATTACATGCTCTAAAACACACAGCCTAAATCACAGACAAATTCAACATCAAAACTCCATGAAACCATTAGTCATTAGACTAAAGATTCACAAGTCCTTTGGCTAATCCCAAATTTTTATTAACAGTGAAAGTAACAAGCTTAAACGTCACTCATCCCATTGAACCCCTAATGCCAAGCGAAATCAGATTAACATAGACTAGAACCACAACTCCAATCAATTATGTCCATCATCAGAGATACGAAAAACTAATCAGCTGAGTACACCTCATTAATCAAGAACCAATAACATATACATCAAAATCTAAAATCACAGGCTTCGGGCGTTTACCTGCTAGTCCCATTATCTGGATTGTGACTAATCACGATCGCATAGTCCCCAGAAGCTCTAGCAAACACACCACGATCACCCACATGGTGTTCAACGTTACACACCACAGCGCCTTCAGGAATAGATCTAAGAGGCAAGACATTTCCAACCACGAGATTGGCCTTTTTGCCACAGTACACGAACTGGCCGGTGTACATGCCCTCGGCGGCGACGAAGAGCTCCTTCTGGTGCTTGAAGCGGAAAGGATGACGGAAAGTGACCCGAGCTAACGGAGCGCCTCGACCTGGGTCGTGAATAATTTCGGTGATAACGCCCTTCAGGTAACCGTTGCGCTCGCCGAAGTCGAGTGAACGGAAACGAGCTGGGCCTTTCCGGTGGTGGGTGTGGGACTTGAAGACAGAGCCTGCTCCCTTACGCTGTGCCCTGATCACACGACCCATTGCAGAATCTCTCTCTCTCTCCTCTGATTTGGGGTTGGGGTTGGGTTTAGGGTTTGGGGAGCGGCTGTGCGTGGGAAATGGGATGAGGTGTGTCTCTTATACACAGGAGGGGGAAGGGGGGTGAGAGTGACGTCACCTGGGTTGCCCTAGATTGTGTTTGGTGACAGGGGTTTCGCCTTCTCGGTTTGGGACTAGTTTGCTCCTGCACTAAAGCAGGATATTATTATTCACATTTTTTTTGGGCTAATTGCAATTTGCCCCTGAAAGATACACACATTTTCAATTTGCGCCCTCAAAGACTCAGATTCTCAATTTCTACCCCCAATGTGTAAAAAATAATGCAATGTGCACCAATCTCAAACGTCCATCCACTTTGCTATCTGAAAACACAGCACACGACTTGCACACGAGTCTTGTAGAAATTAAATTATAAAAACAGCCTCCTCTCTCATTTGATGTCAAATTGATGTTGGCGTACTTTCTTCCTCATATAAGAGGAGGTTGATTGGTCAAAGGTGATTTGTTATGCCGGGGAAGACGACAAAGGAAAAAAAGGAAGAGAAAGATAGCAAAAAAAATTGAAAATGGAAAGGGTTTACTACAATGGTTGAAGGGCAACAATGAAGACCTCTTGGACAAATCTAAACCCTGAGAAGAGGTTTAGGGCTTGCAATAATTATGTGGTATAACTTCACAGACAATATTCTTGCAATTGATGAAAGTAGATGTGGTTTGAATGACATTTTCATACACCCATTCTTCACACATTATGGATTGTTTTTAGCTGATTTTTTTAAAGTGCTTTTTGAATTTTCATTCCCTTTTTTTAGGAATTTTTTTTCTCAATGGTCTATTTAATTTGTGTCTCTAGAAACAGTATCTGAAAATAGTTTTTGAGAAAAATTTTAGAAAAATATGTTTTGATGTTTTTTGAAACGAGATATTTGTTTGGTTAGATGATTCAAAAAATAGTTCCACAAAATAAAAAGCAGCAAAACCTATTTGAATTGACGATTTCATATAAAAACTTTTTAATATATTAAACTTCATAAGTTGGAAAAAAAAGAGAGGAAAATCTAGCCATTGACTACCCATTAACTCATACAGATCTCCAAGCAAAAAAAAAACTCATGCAGGTCATTAACGAAGAAGGAAAATCTTGAACCAGGCAAAGGGAAATCTCCACATAAGATATTGGCTTTTAAATCATAAAGATCATTAACAAAGAAACCCCCTAAAAAAACACAAATCTAAAGTACAACTCAAAAATTCACAACAATCCAAGCTTTGAAGCCAACCCACAATGGAAAATCATAATCAAAGTTAACCATAACAAAATGATGTCTTGAATCTATTTATGAGAGATTCTGAGATGAAGCCTTGAAGCCGCTGAATCTAACATGAATAGAACAAATATGTTTGGATCTAGGACAAATCGTCGGAGATCTTGAACCAGTCGAAGAAGACCTCTAGCTGCTAGAGATCTACCTCTAGCCACTGGAGATCTTGAACAAGTCATCGAAGATCTTGACATTGTGTGTTCGTTCCCTCTAAGAGCAAAAGTAGAGAGAGAGAGAGAGAGCGTCAAGGAAAGAGAAAATGCCAAACAAAAAAAAACCTTTTATACTCCTCCTTGGTGACATGACCTGTTTTGCTCTGTGTTCTCCGTGTTTTCTACTTTTCCTTCCAAAATACCAAAAACAATTTCAACTTCTTCTCTAAGATTAGATCTCAGTTTCTCACTTTTTTTTTTGAAAAATTAGAGAATGTAAATTCTAACCAAACAACATCTCTCTAGTTTTTATTGATTTGAGAACAAAAAAATATTTTCAAGATACAAACCAAATAGACTCTAAGTTTCTTTATATTTTCACAAAAATCTTGTAATTTAAATAAAGATTTATATTTTGCACATGTAGGAAGGTGGTCCATGTGTTTATTTTACTTAAGTTGATCCACCTATATGTATTCGAGAACAACAGATAATAACCAATTTATTGTGCAATGTAACAAACTTGGAGACACAGCTGGAGAGACACAAAGAAAGGGTGAAATGTTGTGGGTCTATTTGGTTGGTTCTTGGCTGCTCGTGAACCAAGTCCTACAACATATTATCCAACTTTATCAAAGATATCTGGTTAACATGACACAAATCAAAATGGTTCAATCTCGCACCAATGTAGACTTTGCCATCATAACCCTTAAATTTACCATTGTCATGCATTTTTATTGCAAAATAACTTGTGTCACCTTTTGCATAAACAAATACGAACATATACAAAAAAAAAAAAACATTTGAATATGCAACACCAATTTCATGATTTAACCACATTGGATATCAAAAGTTAAAAACCACCACACTAATATAAAAATCAACCCACACAAAGTCTCAAATCCCATAGCCTATCTATATAATAAAACAGAGCGGGGATTTCAACATCTAAAGGCCTCAAATCAATCTAGGCTTCAACATCAAACGGTCTCAAGTCAATCTCGGCTTCAACATCCAACGACCTTCATTTATCTAAGGCTTCAACAAACCGATCTTACGGTCTCAAATTAATTTATCCAACGATTAAAAATTTATAATTTTTTTTTAATATTTTACTTTATAAAAAGTCAACAATTGCGGCTGAACTTATAACACATTCTATGGTATCAAATTCATTCATCTAATGACCAAGAAATTATAATTTTTTTCCTTAATATTTCTCTTTCAAAAAATTCAACGATTACAACTCATCTTGAAATACATCCTACGGTTTCAAATTCACTTATCCAACGGTTAAGAAATTATAATTTTTCCTCCCAACA
>CM042197.1:3056378-3067702 GCA_023539305.1 Ilex asprella
CAAATAAATTGTTTTTTATGTTATGTAATTATGGAATTTTTATTTTCGTAACGGATAGTTCAGTGATTAGGTTTTTTTGTAAAATTATTTCTTTTTAAATGACTATTCTCTAACGGTTAACTTAATGACTAGTATTTCAAAATTTTTGTATTTTCTCTTTCTTAATAATGACTATTCTCTATTGGTTAGTTTAACGACTAGTTCTTCAGTTGTTCTGTATTTCTGAGATACATTGTAAATTTACGTATAGTTGGTGGTTTTCAAGCTAGTGTGCTTATTTCGCTAAACTTGTAAGAGTTTAATCATCTTTTTTGCAAGAATATTATTTTCATAATTATTTTGGTGTAATACATTTGGTATAAAAACCATATCAAAGGTGTGTAAAAGTATTTAATTATTATTTTGAAATTTCATATATTATATGATTATTTTTTTTGGTAAATTAAAAGGACGTATGTAAAATTATTTTATTAAATGATCTACATTTATTTTCCCTCCTTCGACATTATTAGAACCTGACAATCATTTTATATGTTTTGCACGCTCGTTGCACGTGAATATTTCCAAGGGAAGAAGAAAATATGATTTATTAAAGATGCAATATCTTTGTTTTTCATTTTTGGGAAAACTGTTATACAACCTACACATGTTTATTTTAATTTAACTCTTTTGCTTTGTATTTATCTTTATAAATCCACACACCTTCGATTTTTTTCTTTTTGAAGCATTGCCTAGTTTCCAACGGTTAGTTGAATCGTTGGTGTTTTTTACACCAACAAATAAATTTTTTTTTATGTTATGTAATTATGGAATTTTTATTTCCATAACGGATAATTCAGTGATTAATTTTTTTTTATGTTATGTAATTATGGAATTTTTAATTTCATAACGGATAGTTCAGTGATTAGTTTTTTTTTAAAATTATTTCTTTTTAAATGACTATTCTCTAACGGTTAACTCAATGACTGGTATTTCAAATTTTTTGTATTTTCTCTTTCTTGATATTGACTATTCTCTAATGGTTAGTTTAACGACTAGTTCTTTAGATCTATAAATACACATAAGATGAGGAAGGCGAGAATAAACTTGAATTTAGTTGTTTTGTATTTCTGAGATACATTGTAAACTTACATAGAGTTGGTGGTTTTGAAGCTAGAATGCTTATTCCGATAAACTTGTAAGAGTTTAATCGTCTTTTTTTGTGAGAATATTTTTTTCATAATTATTTCCGTGTAATACATTTGGTATAAAAACGATATCAATGGTTATTTTTTTTCCAACATTTTGTTTCTTTTAGATATTACATTTACTTGACTTTCTCTGTGTGGTTATCTATGAGCAGAAAGTGAGTTGTGTGTTACTATGGAAAGCCATACGTTATTGTTGCACGTTTGTAAAATTGATAACATGTACAGATTATTTCATTCAATAATCTACACTAATTTTCACTCTCATATTTCTAACCGCTTATTCTTCTTGCACACATGTAATTTGCACGAATGTTGCACATGAATGTCGCTAAGAGTTAGAAATAGAAAAAGAAAAAGAAAAAGAAAATGATTTGATTTATTGCAATATCTTTTTTGGGAAGCATCGCACAATCTTTCACTTTTTTGTTTTTGTTTTTGTTTTTGTTTGACTCTTCCTCTCTAAATCCCCATTCCCACCCTTTTTTCCTTGTTTTCTCTATACTACTGTATATTTTTGTTGTTAGGAATTTATAGTTTGCCTTATTTGACAGAATTTATATGTGCATTTAAGGCCTAAAATGGAGAGTAGTTAGAAAAAGGATTGCTTTTAAGGAACCCCTTTGGAGTTACATTGCTAACCTTATAGGATTATAGCTACTTTTGCATGTTTATTTTTAGAATTTTTTGGAGAAAATTCTTGCACTTACCATTTTTCCTTCTATTTGGCAGAATCACATTAAGAAGTGGAGTGTTTGGGAGTGAGACTGAAACCATGGCAGAGGCTGCAACAATGTTTACTGATGAAGAATTAAAGGACATCCTTTGGGTGACAAGAGAGCCAGGTTGTATTGAGGTTAGGTGTGGGTGCAGTAACAAGAAATATGGTGACACAGAAGGTGTGCTTAGGATTTTTGCTGAGGGGAAACTTGAGATAGACTGCAAGTGCCAGCTTAACTGCCCAAAAGGCATCTCTCTCTCTCTCTCTCTCTCTCATATATATATAATCCCTCCAAGATCGGTCGATTGTGTGAAAACACTCCCTGATGTCAAATTCCAAAAACCATCGAAAGGTTCTCCACTCTTCTTTGATCCATCTTATAACTGAGTGGCAGCCTCGACTTGAGCGGAAGTGCAATGTGTCTGGAAACTCGGGTCATGCCAGCATTTAACTGTTATAATGGCTTTGACATTAATCACCAAGTTGTTGAACACTGTTTTCTAACTGGTATTATATCACCTTGATTGGATTTTGCATAAATGAAACTTAAAATGCTGAAGACAAACTTCCAAAATCTTCATTAATGATTTTAAAAAAAAAAACCTATTTGGACATATGAAACTATGTAATACAATTCTAGACAGTGGTGGTGTTTTTCTCCAATTTACTTTTGTGTCTGTGCTTCATACTGATGAATAGTTAATGTGATGAGCAGAGAAAGTGTCACCAGCTGACTTTGCAAAACATGTTGGGAGAAAACTGGCGGTCACAAACTGGAAGAGCCAAATATGGGTTACCAATACTGAAGGGAGCAGGATGAACCTGTGGAGGACTTGTTTGCTGAGGTACCACAAAGAGACATTTCACCGACCGATGCGAGGACTAACTGTTCACCGGGATGAGTTCATCAGTTGCTCCAGATGCGATAAAGAGCGTCGGTTTAGTCTTCGAAGCAACGAGCAATGGAGGATCTACCATGACGCCTTGGCTAATAAGAACTGGACCTGTTCTGATATGCCCAATGACCAGTAAGTTCATCTATGTGTGTGTGAGCAAGCGCACGCGTGCCAGTGTCACTAGGAGAAACTAAGGCTCCGTTTGGTAACGTTTAAATTTTTCGTTTTTCGTTTTTATTTTGATATTTAGAGAAAACAAGAAAAAAAACTCGTTTGGTAACCGTTTATGTTTTTCGTTTCTGTCACCGTTTGATAAACGAGAGGCGATTTTCAAAAACAAAAAAAAGTCGTTTTTTGTTTTTCAAAAACAAAAAACGGAAACGTTACCAAACGGGGCCTAAGTAAGTTTCTTCTGCATGTGTTGCACTATGACAAACTTAGACCCTATTTGGTTTGCATCTCCAAAATTATTTTTTTCTATTTTCGGAAATAATTTTTGAAAGAAAAACTGTTTGACAAGCTGCTTTTTTTTTTTTTTTGGAAAATTGAGAATAAAAAGTGAGTAGATTTATGGAACAAGTTAAGACTATTTTGTATATTTTTAGAAATAACCTTTCTAGAATTTAGGAAACATCATCTCTACCACCACCACCACTACATTTTCGTTTTTTGAGTTACTATTCAAACAAGTTTTATTCTTTTGCATTTCGAATAACTAGTTTTTGCATCATATAACCACACAAGTTCTGCGACATAAAAAACACATTTTTCTAAAACTCTTCCTAAAAATAATTTTCAGATACTCTTTTTTGAAACACAAACCAATCTGGGCCCCAATTTATCTTTAAAATTCAGTGAAGTGAAAATGTGAAAGGAAGTGGTGAATATCTCCAGCTTCTAAGTTTTAGATTCGCAAGAGACGCATTGGTTGATGCCATGTGCATAATTTATGGGTGATTATTCACATCCCGTGTTTACGTAGAAGTCAAAACGTCTAAAAACTTCCAAGGTTTCTCGGTTATAGAGAAAAAGAGAGTAAAAGTGAACGTAGAAACAAAAACAAATCAGCAGCAGTTAATGATTTCAAGTCAAGAAGAGAGATCTCTCTGCACACGCCCACCCAGCCACACACACGTACAATTTTTTTCACATTATCAGTAGCTGCAGTTTATAACAGAATGCGATTTTGCTTTGTCGTTCTAGAATGACTTGTGAAGATGCAGAGGAGAGGAAAAGCAGGAAGGCGTGTAGGGGTTGTCCTGAGAATGCTACATGCAAGGGTTGCATCAGGTGTGTTTGCTTCGGCTGTTCCATGTGCCGCTTCCCCGATTGCACCTGCCGCACCTGTGTTGATTTCATCCAGAATGCAACCCCTGACAACTAAATGGAACACCAGAATGAAGACGATTCAGAAAACTTTTGGAGCAATGTTTTACATTTCCCAGTCTTTATTTTTTAGCATTTTCGTTTGAACTTTCTTGGCTTTGAGTATTAGTTTCAGGTTCTGTTATTGATGTTTGGTAACATTTGCAAAATTTTATTGTGGAATTGTGTTTGTTTCCTTTACTTTGAAAAGGAAGTTTGGGTAGCTGAATATGGAATTGTTGAGAAGAGCTCCTTTGTGGGTGCTCATTTAACTGGCTAAGGCTAACCAGAAAACAGAATTAGATAGCAAACCTGGTATTCATTTCCGAATCACTGCTCTGTCCAAAAATCCATTAGTTTGTTGTATCATCGATCAAAGTCATAACATTTACTACAAAAAAGAAGAGGGGTATGATCTCCTGCATCCAATATTTTTCTTGTACGTCCTTATCTGTCATGTCAATTTCCCTCTCCTCTGATTTAGAGGTTTGGAAATTGGTGATGTAATCTGATGGTTTTTCCTTTCTCACTTTTCTTGTCCTTAATTCTGCACTTACATGTGTATTTCAAAAGATCATTTGTACAAATGAGTGTTATATGTAATGTATCCAGTTCACTCTGTCAAACACCCTCACTAATTGGATAAAGATCAAACTAGATTAACCAGTAGCATTCTGATTCTAGCGTTAACAATCACATTGGCGTTGCCATATTCTAAAGAAGTTGAAAGAATAAGCAAATGAAAATGTAAAGGGCTACCTGAGTCAAACTCCAAGAAATTGATTGCTTTATGAATAGGTGAATAACCCCTTCATAGTGCAGCTTAGCAAATGCATGCCAATGTTTTGAAATCCCTTTCCTGAATCATGAAGAGTGTCCGACTTCAAAATCCCCATGCTGATAACCAAGACGCCTGAAAGGGAATGCACTGAGAACAACAGCAAGTCTATAAAGCACTTTGTTGCCCAAAAGAAATGCTAGTCCGACCCCTGCCTCTTCGTGCATTGGCAATGTTAGCAATTAAAGAGTTGCCTAAGAGTCCTAAAGCATTAGCTCCCATTAGCTTCAAGCCAAAATTCTTCAACAAATATGTTAGTTTTCTCTCATTTCGTTCACTCACCAACTGCAATCCATCTGCCTGTTCACGGGATAAGACTGCATAAAGCTGCAGTGGTTGGTGCAAGTTATATTCACAATTGTTCTCTGTTTCCTTTTTGTGAAACTGTTCACTACCAAAATTTTGGAAGTGAAAAGTAACCCTCATAAGTCCCATCGATTTTGGATCTTCTGTCGAAGGATCAAATACGAACAAAAACTGCCCAAATGACATATCAGGCTTCTTGAACAAATCGACAAGCGTATCACTGTTAGGCCCAGTATTTTTTTGCATCCACTTCCTCGGATTACTTTGCCGACCCCTGCTAGCTCGTAAAATGCATGAAGCTTCTCTCAGGCCACTCAAGTAGGCACCATGCATGGTGGCAGGGTGTTGCCGATTTGTGGCCTCCCCAGCAAAGAATAGCCGGTTTCCCACACTTTCTGCAAGTATATCATAATCACTGCCAGAGGACTTCGTTCTGACATGAGAGTATGAACCATAAGATAGGGGATCAGTGCCCCATCTTGTGCATATGGATTGTATGGGATTGGGCACTTCAATGCCTTTCGGACCATAAATACCTGAAAAAATAGCCATATAAAACAAGAAAGTAGACTCAGTGGAAGCACTCTTAAAGAAGAACCCACCATTAAGGGAAAGAAAACAAAGAAAATTAAAAGCACTGATCATTTATCACCTTTTTAAACATGTGCAGTACCTTTGAGGATGCTTAAAACTTGATGAAGCAAGGTGGATGGATCCCTGTATTCAAAATATTGTGCAGCTTCTCCAGCTACCAGCGCAACAAGTACTGGACCCCCAGAAACAGTATGGTAACTATAAAACAAAAAGAATTCTCCCCTTGTATGGCTATACTTGCTGAGACAGCCAAACGTGTCCAGGTCTTCTCCCCAAAAAGTATGAGGGAAAACCATTGCAACCTTGTTAAGTAACCCAAATCCCAGTCTATCAATTGCAGCAAGCTTTTTTTCAGGTAATTCTGGTTCAAATCGGATAGTCCTTTTCTTTAGGACCCCTAGTGGAACAGTGCACAGGACCATATCTGCTTGGAACATTTGCTCCCCAGCAATCACCTCAACACCTTCACTTCCATACCTAATGGTCTGAACAGTTTTCCCGTAGAAAATAGGAACTCCTTCACATAATGCTTTTATTAATTTCCAATTTCCGCCAGCAAGAAAGCAATGATCCCCACCCATTTCATAAGGGTCATCCTGATCCCAGTAGGCAGCAGAGAGATTTGTAAGGCATCCCGCATTTGCATATTCTAAGTTCGCAAAATGCCAATCTAGGAGTTGTCTTTCGTCAGTACTTCCAGCCACAGCATACAGTTGCCTAAGTGTCTCCAAAACTGAACCCAGAGAAATATTATTTGCAAATCCACCCATCATTTGTCTCAATTGGGTGACTTTATCAAGTAGCTTATTAAAGATGAGTTCAACCTTGGAATCAATTTCCTCATTAACAGATGCCCCATCAGGCTTGTACAAAGGGCATTTATCTCTAACCTTGTGAAGAGGAATGGAGAGTTGCCTAGCCAAAACTCCCAGAGGATTGGCATGGATACCGGTAATAACACTTCCACCAAGATCTACAGCAGCATAGTTACCCTTTCTACCCATCTTCTGAGTGTAAACCCTCCCCCCAGGTCGGTTCCGGCCTTCAAGGACAACAACCTTGAACCTAAATGACAACAGCTGCCTAGCTGCTGCTAACCCAGCAAGTCCTGCACCTACAATTATTACAGAACCTTCACTGGCCTCCTCAGTAATCAGAGATATGAACGGCGGAGAAACTCCAAAATTTATGTATCCATTATACAAAAGAAAGTCATAAGCAGAAGATAATAAATGTTCATACTCTCCACTCACAGTTTCCTTTATACGTTCTTTTGAAAGCCAAATCCGGACATTATCTCTCCACTTAGCAAGTATATGGTTCCTCACAACAATATAATCATTTTGTTCTTTCCCACCCAATTCACTCACAACCCCAGCTTTGATTTCCTCTTCGAGCAATGCATCTATAGGAAAGCCAAGAGAGAGTGCTATCATGGCCTCAGTTTCAGTTTCTTTCTCCAAATCCTCCTTCGTTCTATTCCTTTTCTTCAAAGAAGCACCCAAATGCGTCTCTATAAGCTCATCCATCAAATTCTCATCATAATTCCTTGAACCTGCTTTCTTTCTCAGCGGCCTCTTTGAGATGACACCATCCAAAACTGGGGTCTCCATAATTTTTTGTCCAAGTTCCTCTCTCCAAACTTATTAATTCATATACACTGAGCTTTCAAGCCCACTAACAAACCAGCCCCACATTCCTAGAAAACCATTACAAGTTACCACATATTCCTTCTTGTTCGAGCAATCTTCAAACAAAATGAGTTCAATTACATACATACAACTACTATACATAAATTCAAGTCTATACTCCAGACCCATTTCTAATTGGAATGTAAATCATTAAGCCAAACACAAGAAAACCCTAATTTTTCATCATCATAACTATAAGTTGCTGCAATTAATTATTCGGAGATACAAGCCAATGTACAAGTGAATTTGAGCCCCAATTCTCGATTTTTTTTGGGAAAAGTCAGAGCAATATTGCCGCGGGAATCGATAGAATGTTTATGCAAAACGGTCTTGAAAGACTGGAAGTAGTATACGTACCGTTTCATCGACGTTGAATAGCTGGCTTGGAATTATCACTGGAAATGGAAAAAATGTAGAATTAGGGTTTTTTTCTGAAAGACCTCGATTGCCGTGTTGGGCGAGTTAACTCAGTGGAGAGAGAAATAAATTTCATTGGAGGGTATTAGTTGCAAATTGCAGGACTTTGATGGGCTTTAGGAAATATGTGGGCTATTTGGGCCGCTCAATGTCGTATGAGTTGGTGGGTCAGATGAATCATTTCCATTGAATACATCGAATCTTACGGCCCATTTAAGATATTAATCATAATCTCGTGCTTAAAGATATTAAAAATTGAATATTGATTCTATAATATTTATATTTTAAATAACAATTTAATTTTTAAAAATAAGAAATTTAAAATTAAAATAAAGACAAAAAAAGCGAGGTATATAAAATAAAATTAAAAATACGATCAAATTTGATTTATTTGAGAGCATGAAGAGAGAGAGAGAGTGTCTGAACAAGTTAAAATCAAACTAAGTTTTAACTTCTTGGAAAGATGTACAAAACCTTCAGCACATTCTCGTAAGTGTAATGTTATAGAATTTTACACAACATTTTGAATCACATACGACTTATACCAAGATGATTTGCCATATCATTAACCCTTATTGGGTATATGCTATGTTGCATGGAGGTTTTGAACTTGCTACCATGAATTGAAATGAGTTGTCCACCATGAATTCGAAGGTGATACCTTATCATTATAATACATCCTATTCTCTCTTTATGGCTTGTAAGTTCGACCATTTTTTATCCACTTATCATGTGAATAAATTGTCAACAGCTACTAATTTAGCCACATGACAAGCCCCAAAGCATTGACCAAAAAAAAAAAATTAAGCACAAACATTCAAGAGACCTGCTAAGCCCCTTGTTCCTAGCTAGTTCATGATTAAGTTGAAGAATATTGAACAGGATATAGAGAAAACCCACATGGTAAACTCTATAAAAATGGCAGAGAAAGTGTGTTTTAGGCCATCTTCAACTTCATCTAGCTTGAAGAAGACCATGAAGACTTCAAGCTACAGTAAATATTATTGCTTGTTCATTGTTCTGCTACACTTTGTAGCTGGTTTGGTGCAGGTTCATGGAGATGTTACAATCGGCTACAATAGCAAAAGCCCATGCTTCCTCGAGCCTTTGACCTGCCCGAGGGAATGCCTCGCAACCTCACTGGCAAACCCGAAATCTAAAGTGTGCTATATCAACTGCAATTCACCCATATGCAAGGCTGAGTGCAAGAGCAAAACATGTTCTCTCTCATTTCATGCTCAAACTTCTACCCTACTTTTTTTTTTCTTTTCTTTCATTTTGTCGTGTTTTTGAAAATTAGGCAGTTGGGTCAGTAGATGTGGTTCTTTTATACCAAACAACAATGTTAATTTAATGGTTGTAGTGAATTATGTCAACAAATTAAATAAAAATAATATTATTTTATAAGGAGGTTAAGTTTTGACCATAATATTCAAACTGGGGTTGTTCAAAATTCTGCTCGCCCGACTCGTTCCATATTCTTCCTATTCAACCCTACCCGATTATTGAAATTTTGCAAAATTTAGGCCGACTAATAAAATAAATTTTAGTATTCCGTAAAACCATTGGTAAGAATATTGAATACTTATAAAAATTTCATATTCTTATACGATCTGCACATATATTAATTTTTTTAAAAAATAATATATTTGTTTTATATGCTCGTATTATCGGATTTATTGTGTTGGTTTACATGTTTTTATATTATATTTTAATAACATAATTGTAAAAATAACCAAAAAATTTAGTAATTAAGTTGTTAAAATGACCCAAAAATTAATAACTTAACATTTTTTTTTTTTGATAAGAATAATAACTTAACAATTGAAAATGTGTGAAACATTCAACATTCCAGCTCGACTTTCAAGCTGATTTTTTTAGACGGAATTCGACTCGGAACATTTCCTACAATCGGCTAGGGTTAATCAAAAAATTGGCCTTTCATGATTCGTTGACTCGCGTGAACAACCATAGTTCAAACACTAATGCTATTGGGACATAATTGAGGGACATAATTTGGGGACATAATGAGTTGTCACAAATGAAATGATAGTAAAATATAATTAATGATGGGTCCCACTGTAGCATTAAATGAATTCATTATCATTTTATTGGTGACAACTCATTATGTCCCCAAAATTATGTTCATAATTTATGTCCCAATAGCATTGCTCTAGTTCAAATCCCTATTGTGCTTTTGCATTATCTTTTAGTTAATGTGTTGGTGTTCTGGATCTTTCGTTTCTCTTTATACAAAAGTTATCAAAACGTACGATGATTAGGTGTGTTATGTGAAGCGGTTTTGTATTGAATCTTAGTAATTTTATGTCAAAAAATATTTTCTTCATATCTGATCCGTTTATTAATTCATATTTAACGAATCGTGTCATATCGAGTTCGTGTCGTATATAAACTATGTATACCTGATATATAAATAAATGGTGGTGTAGTTTTTTTGATTGACTTTACCCATACCGACTCGTTTATTAATTGTGTTGAGTCCACACATTTAATAAATTAGTGATTTAAAAAAAACATAAGCGTTTTAATTTCGCGGTATGTTATATTTTGATACCCTAGTGGTGATATAGACAGGAAGCCGAAATTGCAATGGTCCTGGAGCAGCATTCTTGGATCACCGATTCATCGGTGGAGATGGAGTTGTCTTCTACTTTCATGGCAAGAGCAACCAACATTCAGCTTAGTTTTTTATCTCAATCTCCAGATTAATGCCTGTTTAATAGGCCTAAGGCCAGTGGGTCGACCCAGGGACTACACATGGATTCAAGCACTGGGACTCCTTTTCGACTCCCATACTTTCTCTGTTGAAGCCACCAAGGCAACAACATGGGACAAGGAAGTTGATCATCTCAAATTCTCATACAATGGAGAGTCTCTGATCATACCAGTAGTCTATCCTTCCCTATGGAATTCACAACAAAATGGCCTCAAAGTAGAAAGAACATCAAATAAGAACAGGTTCTAGTCACCCTCCCAGAGGTTGCAGAAATTTCAATCAATGTAGTGCCAGTGACAACGAAAGATGACAGCATACACAATTATCAGATACCATCTGATGATTGCTATGCTCATTTGGAGGTAAAGTTCAGATCTACGGTCTCTCATCGAAGGTTGAAGGTGTACTTGGCCGGACTTACCAACGGGAGTTCAAGAATCCAGCAAAGCCGGGTGTCGTGATGCCGGTAGTGGGAGGGGAAGACAAGTACAGAACCACTTCTCTTCTGTCTGCAGATTGTAGTTCTTGTGTCTTCTCTCCAGATGAAGAAATGAATCGAGAGGAGTCAGTAG
>CM042197.1:3067802-3101665 GCA_023539305.1 Ilex asprella
AAAAAAAAAGTCTTATTACCAAACTTCATGATGGCCAAATATGCAGATTTGAGATGCAACCCGAATACAGGTCTGTGAAACATTCTATGTAAAGACCCATTAACAGAGTTTGATTCCATTAATTGCTTTGTTCTTTTTTTCTTTTTCTTTTTCTTTTATTGATGAGTGATACAGGTGGTCTCTCTGTGATGCCACTGCTATTAGCTACACGAGCTCAAACTATATGTGAGGAAGTACAATTATGTGCATTTGAGCAAGAAAATATTTCGCAATAGAACCAAATTCTTCATCAAATAGAGTCCATGAACAAGCTAATAACTTACTCAGGCTCTTGATCAAACACCTTTGAGTCATCGACAGAGCTTGGGTGTCACTGGCACTTTGACGGGCCATCTGAATCCAGAAACTGGACATCATTTCAAGTTTAGAATAGACAGGGTACGCCCCCCTTTAGGCCGTGGGAGCACTCTTTTATATCGTACCGATCAACAGTAAATAACTTGATCATACTGAGTCAATTGTGACATACTCTATTTTCGTTTTGTTTTTTGAACCGTAGGAATACTAAATATCGTGAAATTTTCCCAAAAATAGTGATTAGTTTAACAATAATACTTTTATTTTTTTAATTAACGAACTCTAAATTTTCTCCGCAATCAAATTTGATAAAAAATCATTTGATTGAGTACCAGAAAAAGCTCCCAATTTTAGGACTGTTTATATATTGAATCAAATAATATGCACCCTCTAATAATCCCACGAGAACTACGATTGGGAATTGTGTGACCACCACCCGCCCGTGGAGAAAATATTCATTATAAATGTCACGTGGTGTCACTATTTAATAAAAATATAATGAATGACAAAATACATTTCACATATTTTAGTAGTCGCCCATCCATCTCATTTCGTAACCATGTAAAAAAATGAGATTTTTTTTATCCATTTTATTTTATTTCTATTGGATAATGACAGTACATGACATTGATGACGTGATATCATCGTTGTATCAAAAATATGAGTAAATTATATAAATAGCCAATATTCTATACCCTTTATTTCAATTAAGTAAATAAATTGAATTTTGTGTCAATTGAGAACCTTAAACTTTATGATTTGACTAGAGGTGGACATTTGCAATTAAGGTCATAAATAAAAAAACTATGACTTGTTCATTGTTCGAAAAGTAATGTTATTTAAATTTAAAAATTTGACTTAATTTTCTGACTTAATGATATAATTTCATTGAAACCATTAGATTAACATCAAGTTCTAATGTTTAATAAGATTTATAGTCAATCTAAATGTTATAATTAATTGGGTCAATAAATTAAATTCAAATAAAATTACCCTAAATAAAATTAATAAATTAAATCCAAATAACATCACCTTATTTGAACATATCTATCTTTCTTCCTTAAAACCAAACGCCCTTCTCCTTGGTACCAACATAACAAAGAAAAAAAGAACTGTGTTGAACTCATTACTTCCTTATCGGGTCTTTAACAAACAATTTAGAAAGAATATAAATAGTCTAAATAAATAGAATATTACTAATATAAACATTTTTCAAAAACCTAATATATTTTAAGTCTATTAAAACAAAAACTCAAATATAGGAACACTTTAATCTACCACAAACAAACTGCTAAAATTCAACGAATCCATTGTTGACAAATTCTAAATATAGAAATTCCAAGTTAATTTTTCAATTTATGAAATAATCCCACTTATTTCCTAAAATATTAAATTTCCAATAATTTTTTACACTAACAATTTTTTTTTAAAATGTTTGCAAAACATCAAGTAGACCATAAAACATTTCAAATTGCAGTGGAGTTAAGTGCCTTCAATGTGGATCCACCAGTGACACTATCTTTGGCAAATTAATGAGTTCTAACCTCGCCTCATCGCGATGACCACCATAACCATGACTGCTAATCCCATCAAGGATGCTGTTAAATGGTCGTCCACAAGAATTGTTTCTTCACTTCCATCAGCATTTGTCACAATTGAACCACCAAAGAAAGTCTGAAGATAACTCTGTAAGCTGCTCATCATATCAACCACTGTGAGCCTAAGGCTTTGCAAGAAATCCATATCCCCGCTTTCAGAGTCAGACTTCTCACAATCAGATGACCCGTCAGAGCTCTCGAGACATTGCTGATTTAGAAAATCAGCATCAGCATCTGTATCCGAGAAGGTAGTGTCAGTCAACAGGAAATTTTATCTTAACAAAACAAAGGTGAACGTGGAGGAGGAATGGGAACAAATACTTACTGATTTTGTTTGCCTGGAGGAAGTCCACAAGCGCCTCATTTTGCAGCACAGCATTCCACACATTTGGGTCACAAGCAATCGAAGCAACAACAGACTAAAAGCACAAAACCAGATTGAGAGAGCAATTAATTCACAAGTATAATCATCAGATTTTATCTATAATACAAAAGCTGAACATAAAACCAAATAAAGGGAAAAAAAAAAGTAGCACGTCAAGATATAAACCTAGAAACAGGCCAGGGCATGTATATAAAGACTTTAATAAAAAATTACATCAGTCAAAAAAGTGAGCCTGCATTCCTAACATCATCAACAACCATGAAAGGGGTCGCACGAGGGAATATTATATGAACGCATTTACTTGTTACTTGAGACTGATGCGATACTTTGTCTAAAACACAGAGAGGACAGCATGGGAGATATAGCAGAGCTTGCATGCTCCAGAAGTCACAATACTTTTCAAGGTTTGAAAAAATATGCAACACTAAGTAGAACTTCTATCAACTATATGAACATGATTGGCCACTCATTTCCTATAAACACCCCCAATGGAGGTGTAATCCAAGGTCCACAACTGCAAAATAAATCTTTTCAATCTCCCCCAAGATTTAATATCCAAATCACCTTGCTCTTGTGACGCTACAAGTTAGAAAAGAGTAAACAGGCACTTTGATGTAGATATACCATTTGTGAACACTAAGTTCTACTTGTTCTCAAAGCATTATGGACTGTACTATTCCTTAACCATTCTCCAATAACACAAGGGTAGCCTAACGATCCTATAGACCAGATTAAAATAAATAGAGTTCAACTCAGAACCTGAGCTGCATGACTTCTGTTGAGAAACCCAAATGCGCCTATAGCATTTTGAGAAACTGAGTGAGTCTCACTGGTAACACATTTTTTGGACTCCAACACTTCGGATTCTGAAAACAGTGGCAAGCAAGAGTCTTGACCATCTATATATGAACCCCTGCATCCAATCGAATGAGGTGGGGCGAGATAGACCCTGGAAAATCAAGCATAGCACAAGATCAGCCAAAAAGAGATAATGTATACTACCTCACTGCAACTCATATAAAAGTTAAAAAGTAGCAGTTTTAGAACTAATCATGCATATATAATTGCACCATGAAGGCATGAATCCCTAAGCAGTCAATGCTTTGGGAATGGTATGTACAGTTGTAAAATGAAAGTCGCAGATTCACAGTGTCTATAGCATGTGCAAGTAACAGAATTACTAAATTTTCACTCGACATTCAACTGCAACTTTATGTATTATATCCAGCTAGAAGCCATGTCCTCCCATTACAATCAAGATTTCTCTACCTCTTCTCACCCTTGAACTGTTGGTGTCTTTATCAGGAAATATTACACCAACCGAATTTCCCAACTTAATTATTTATTATTATCACCCAATCAGTTTTTGTTTTTGTAGTTTTTATGCCGAAAAAGGGAAATTCAAAAAGGCAATAACATAAACAGATGGACTATAGCAACTAGCAGTAGCAAGCAATAGCAAAGTCCCAACCCCACGTAAGCACTCATTATAAAAACCCTTACATTTCTAGTCTATTAAGCTCGGCCTCTACACAAAGCCTACTCTCGAAATATCGAATATTCAAGAGTCAACCTCAAGCAAGAGACCCGAACCCTGCCCAATCAATATAGACTGTAGAACTCCAGGTTAACCCCCTAAACTTGGAAACTTATACTCATTGAGCGACAATATTTCACTAAATCTTTGAACTTAAAAGCGCATCAACGAGCCATAAGACCCTAAAACTCAATCATGCACTCAGTTTGTCTGAAGCACAAAATCAGCAACCCCAGCAAGAAATAAAAACTTAAATAGTAAACTGGTCTGCAACATAGTTCACAACATAAGATTTAACACAACGCCAGAGATATGTCCCTCTTTATTTCCTCTGTAGCACCAAGATCAGCATGTCAATCTATTGCGTTGTTCATTCATGAAATAAAGCGAGACGTGCTACTACAAACTGCTTCTTTATTCATCCAACAGAGACACTCAGAAAGTGGAGGAATTTATTACCTGTCTGTCTAAAACCTGAATAACCCCGACTTCTAGCAATGTTTACCTCAAGCCACATATCCTGATCTTCATAGCAGATAACAGACTTCCTGGAAACTTATACGAATAAAAGAAACAAAGCACCCCAAAATCTCTGTAATAATAGATTCCAGGTGGGAAAAAAACATTTTAAGGATTCAGAGAGTGGAGAAAATGCAATCATCGACTATTATGTCGCGCCTCCACCCCGGATCACATTGGGTGGGCGACGAATTGGCCACCAAACCTTAACCAACTAGCTCTTTTGCATAATAAAAATAAAATACAGCAGAAGACAAATAATAAAGTAATCCATTCCACCAACCTAATGAATATCAGAGGAATAAATTAAACATTACCAACATCACTACTAAATCCATGTAAAACAATAATTAAATCGTAAAGTTCACAACTCTAAACATAAGCAACATTGTTCCTAAAAAAATTAAACATTTATCTCAAAACTACAAAAGACATTTATTCCTGAATACCTACAGTAAAATAAATCTCAAAATCCTCTAATTCTTTGTCTATTTGTGGACTTACCCCTCATCCTGATCCTCACCTGAAAAATGTTAAATGTTTGAATGAGCACAAAGACCGGTGAATAGCAACCACCTCTAATGAGGTGTGAAAATAAATTTCATAGTTTATATACGAAAATAAACTTTGATACACACATAAGTATAACAAATTGTACCCCAACCTCTCCCACATAATCATTCAAACAAAATGATTTTATGATCACAAATAACTTTATAAATGAAAAGACATTTATAACCCAAAATACTTACACATGCATACAATTTCAAATACATTTATCAAATCATGTTTATTACCACTAGTCTAGTAACTGACTCAGTCTTTTGTTACCACTAGTCTAACAACTGACTCAATCTCTTATCATTACTAGCCTGAAGACTGGCTCCGTCTCTTGTTATCACTAGTCTGGTAACTAACCTAGTCTCTTGTCATCACTAGCCTAATGACTGGTCTAGTCTCTTGTTACCACTTAGACCTGGTAACCTCGGTCCTTGTCCTATAAACAAGATTTTCACACACACTAAAATTGTAGTTTTAGTCTCAACGCACACAAAATTTCTTTTTCATCACCAAAGTAATGATATAAAATTATGCCACAAATTTTTTAAAATTCACATGTAGAACAGTTCACAATTTCAAAGTATTTAATTGCAACCTCAAATATCAACACATATATCATATATATGAAAAATTCACACGCACGCACCTACACATTGAATATAGAAAATTCTCCCAAAAGTAGTAAACTACTCACCTTGATTCCCAAAATTCAATTCAAAGCCCTCTATCTCAACCTCAATGCAATCACTACCTAATCCAAAATAATATATAATAATCAATGTCTATTTTTAATTTTGTCGTTTCGCGATTCTATATTTAATTTTTATACATTCTACCCATTGATATATACTTAATCCTTTACATATAAATATTCTTTCTAATATGAGGTAATATGGTATAGAAGTAGTTTGGGCTATTCAGAAGAAGTTTCTAAAGTTTTGAAATCAAATTATAATTTTTGAAACTTTGGGAATCAAAGTGTAATTTCCTTTAAAAAGGAATTTTTTGTTTTCTGGGCTACCATAAATTTTCCAAATTCTATTCTTCCAAATTACAAAATAAAACAGTGGTTAAAATTAAGTTTAGAATAATATAGGAGTCAAAATAAAACTCTTTGAAACTAAAGGGGATGCTTCTATAATTTTAAGAAACCCATATTCTCCACCCACCAAAAATTACAGATCATGTTGCTTTCTTCCTCCTTTCCCTTTGCTTTTTTTTGTTTGCTTCTTTTTTTGAACACATTAAATAAATTCTTTAAAAACTTCAAGACCAACCAATTTAAATTAGGTCTAAAAACACTCAACAACTTTCAATAAAATTTATTTACATATTCATCAATATTCTTCACCATGAAGACACACACATACAGATATATATATATATATGTATGTATTTATTATGACTATTTATAATAAACCTAATACTATGCAATTAAATAATTTACAAAACTCATCAAATAATTAATGAATTCATACATTCAATGTGTCCAATCCCTTCTTCTTCTTCTTTTTTTCGTTCTTCTTTCTTAGTTCCTTCTCTCTCTCTCTCTCTCTCTCTCTCTCTGTGTTGTCGTTTATTCTATTCCTTCCGGCCCAAACAATATTAATAAAATATGAGCCAACCTAGGGTAGCCGTTCAATTAACTATAAGGTATAGCAGTCAACTATCTCAATGACACTAAAGTCTCTTTAGCAATAAGGAATTAGTGTACAACCAATTCTACAATTCTAAAACTTGACTAAGCATATATAATTATCTAATATTTTCCCCTACACCAAAAAAAAATAACTAAATTATCTCCATTGATTTCCAAATCATATCCATAAGCCCATAAGGACAGACTCCAAATCAAACAAAAGTCTAAAACTTTTCAAATCCAACTTATTCACTTTTATTCTTCTTCTTCTTATTATTATTTAATTTTTTTTGACCTTGGGTATTACATATTATCACTTGGAAAGAAGTAAACTTACACAAACAGAATGAAAGCTAAGGGATGAAAGTCAGTTTCAAACATTTGGATCAAGATCATGCAGCACTAACTCACACAAAAATACTATTAAATTCAAGCCTAATAACAACTCCAAAACCTATAAAAGTTTGTAAAGAAAATTATATTGAACAAGAATTTTGTAAAAAAGTATTAATCAAATACAAGCAATACACAAAATGGTCAATGCAAAATTCACACTACAATAACAAATCAAGATGATAATTCAGTTAAATGGAAAGGCATATACAGCTGATACTTAGAATCGGATTACATACTCTTTAAGAGCATCTTTGAGTTCAGAAGTGGCCTCTTTGGCTTCCTGAAAAGTCGGAGCCCCACCAAATACGAGCCTCGGCTCACCGAATTCATCAATACTGGCGAACTCCCAGTCGTCGAGCCAATACGGCATCTGAATCGCCTCATTAATCTTCCCGCTGTGAGTCGCCACAGACACGCTCGAATTCACATCATCGGAGGACGTAACGACCGCCGACACTGGACGAGTGGTGACCTTGCGAGCGGCGGCAGAGACCTGGTGCTCCGCCGTAACGCTGCGCAAACCGCTGTTCGTGACGCTTACTCCGGCAATCTTGGCCCCCAATCTCCACGCTCCTCCGCCCCCCATAATCGCAATGATCGAAGCCTGAAACCCTTCGAATCCGATTGGAATCACGCTAAGGTGTAGCGCTTCGGGTCACGGATTTTATGGAATGGAGAGACAGAATTGGCGGTAAATTCGTATACAGTGACCAATCCTAATTATTTTCCAGTTTACCAAAAAAAAAAATAACAATAAAAGACCAATCCTAATTTAGTACTATGTCTTGTTAGTTGTTACCTTAAAAGATCATTATCTTTGGGTAAATACTACAACGTTATCACCAAAAAACAATTAAGTTCGAGTCTAACAAGTGATAATCTCAGTTTAGCGCCCCAAGTGTTCATAGCTACATAATTATTTATTTTCTTAATTGCTACATTGATAACTCAATCGGGCTACAATAATTAATAACCAAATTCAAATAAATAATCAACACATAATCAAACACCTTGTAGCAAATAATCACAGTGCGATGATGAGTAGGCCAATTGCAGGTCCTATTGTGGGAGAAAATATTTATTGCAACTGTCACATTATGTAATCACCGTCACGTGGTGTCACAATCCAATTAGAAAACAACAAATAAATAAAGTGAATCACACTAATTCTGTGCGTTATTGATTGGATGTAGTAGTGGTTATTGGTAATTATAAAAATATCAAATTTATTTTACTTATTTTTAGTCTTTTAATTGGACGAGAACAATAGGTTATAATGACTCCTGTTGGAGACACGTACACCCAAAGGCCAAAAGTATAGGTATAGTTGGCCCCTTACTTTTGTGGGCTGCTAGTCCCAATGGCCCCAATAGTCATTTCTGTGCTGCTAACTGGGCTAATGCGAGGTAGACCATTTTATTTTTGACAGTAAATACCGCTGAACTGTATCATTTATTTTTTAATACCATCGGTGGGGGCATGATTGACCATAAACAAGGAAAACCCTGATTGGAAGCTCTGATTATTCTCCAGCTCCAGCCTCTTTCAAACCCAACATAAATATATATGTATAAGTTGAGCAGCTTTAACCCTAGTCTTGGCATAATGGGGACATAAAAAATCCAATGACAGAGGACAAAGTAAGGACATAAATAAATACCAAGTCCAAGGAAGGTCATGTGGGTCCATCGCTCTCCAATTTAGACTGGCCCACCTTTCCCCCGTGATATCGTCTATTCTATGGGCCCATCAATCACCCCTGGTTTTCGATAAATTTGAGATTACCAAGGAGCTTTTGACATGTGTACAAATTTAATAAATCCAAGAAAGTTGCTGTCCCTACCCGTGAAGACTGTAGAGCGGTGCTTTTTCATGTACACATCAAGTGAAATTGCCTGCCTTGATATTCACGGCTTCTCCAATAATAATCGTCCCATTTTCTTAAAAAAAAAAAAACTAAAATTGAGCCGTGCACACGGGAAAAAGTGTAATATTATGCAATCAAGATAGTAAACAATCGTAGTAAATAAAATTCTAAGATTTATGAAAAATGAAAAAAAAAAAATAAGATCATTTTCACATAAAATTAGAATTTACGGTCTAAGTATGGTCACGATGATGCACGTGATTCATGCCAAGTTCACCTCTACTCCTCCCTTGTCGAACAATTAGTCATAACTTATATTTGAAGGTATGATAAATATAAAATTCAAGTATTCAAAAAATTGATTTTATCATATTAAATAATATTTTTTCTTCGTTTTTGTGATTATATCATTTAAAATTTATTTTTACCCATTATTTTCTTAAAAATATTAACAATTTACTCAAAATACGTAATCTAACAAAAGAATTTTAATATGTATATACTATCATATATGAATAATGTCTAAAATAAAAACTATGTTAAATTATAAATTAATCAAATATTAAATAATTAAACATATGATAAAAATGGGTAATGCAATATTTTTTAGGGGAAAAATATATAAGGGATAAAATTCAAGTTGTTAGGTATTTTATTATATAGATAAAAGTGAGAATTATAAGAATAGAAGACAAATATAAGAGCGCCATGTAACATTTACAATTTTTGAAAATTTAAAAAATTAAAGAGGGAAATTGGAAGATTGTTAAAACACTCCTACAATGTTATAGCACATATAATGGTTAGAAAAGATAAAGAAAGCCTATCCTTTCTATGGATTAATTTGTTGGGAGATTGTTAAGAAATTTTCAAATAACTAGAAGATTCTGTAAAATCTTTTTAAATGGTGAGTCTTTTTTTTTTAATGAAAAAAAAAACAAATTGAATTTTAAAATTTGAAATAATCAGAATATAGATTTGAATAGATTCTACAAAAGATAGTTAGAAGATCTTCAAATTAATCCATAATTGTTGGGGAGTCTAAGCCATAGATCCTTTGCTTTGTTAGTTATCTAATCTATAGAGATTAAAACAAAAAGGAATGAGCAAAAGTGCAAAGATAAGAACTTCTAATCTCATTTTAGAGAGATATGATTCCTCGAGATCTTTACAGACCCTCCTCCCTACCAACATCTAATAACACTTGCTAAGCTAACTACATATATTTATAGTCATTATTGAAATATAAAAAGAAAAGGGTACAAAATAAGAGTGGCATCTTTTCCATCTTTGAGCTCCAAATCCTTTGTCCCACCAACTATTCCTCATCAAAACACCTGCAGAATCAAAGAGTTTTAGACTTTCAAATGAAAACCATTTACTGAGAAAGGAAAAAGATGAATAAAGATTTTCTCTTTTGGTCATAAGATCATCACCCCAGTAACAAATGAGGATGGTAAGTAAATTCAGTTTAGGAAAAAATGATGATACAAAAACTAATTAAATAAAGTGATCATACATGGTGGCCGGTTCAAATTTCAAATTCCAAATTCCAGAGTGGGAACATCATAAATTTAAGTACCTTGAGAGAGAGAGAGACAGAGAGAGGTGGGAATGGGCTTGTCAATTATCATCCGAAAAAAATCGAATGAGTAGTTCAAGCGATGAGAGAAATAAGTATAAACTCTAGACCTTCTTAATACCTTAAATTCGAACGTAGATAATATGTCTTGATCGGATAGGGAGGTGATTAGTCGAGATATGCGTACTTAACCTAGACATCTTGACGGTTGTCAATAATAATCATCCAACAATGCAAGACATACAAAATCAAATATGCTTCATACCCCATTAAAAAAAATCCAATTCAACTGAGACAACATATGCTACAAAACAAGAAAAACTGAGAAAGCCACCAAACAAAACATTAAATCAATCAGAAAACAAGAGCAGAAAAACCATAAAAAGAAATTCATGGCGATCAGATCAATGAAAATCAAGCAAATCTGATTGAAGGCTGAAAGACTCACCCACAAACCTTGGAGATTACAATCTGGTGGATCTTCAAAGAGGGAGAGAGAAAGCTGTTTGTGAGCGACCCCAATGTCAAAGAGTATGAGACCCGACTTTGGATCATCAACAATGATGTCCTTGACTGGTAACCACAGAAAAAGCTCTTCCTGAGACATACCTTCGACACCAGTAAGACCACCGTAGGTCAGGTTAGCCCTCACAACACTTTCGTAGAAGGAATTGGTATCGAACTTGGTTAAACATGGTTCTTCGAGGTAGACCTCGAGAAGGCCAGTTTCAGAGAGTGTGTAGGACTTGACGTCCTTTGGGACGAGACCAGCCGGTAAGCCTTTGGTTTTGAGCAGGTCATGGATGGACAAGGAGTGAGAGAGAGGAAGAGAGAGGACGATCAGAAACCCTATGAGCCCTACCAGAAGTGACAAATGGAACGCCATTAATGGAGTTTTTTGAGAGAGAGAGAGAGAGAAGGGTAAGGGGTTTTTGTGGTGGTTTTGGGAAATATGGAGCTAGTTGGGAAAGCGGAAAGACTGTTTAAAGAGGAGGTTTAGAGGTGGTTTTACTGTTATACCCTTTTGAGTGTAGTGAGTCCATGAGTAGCCCAATCAATATCTAAAATTTTTATAATATAAAATATGATAAATTCCAATAAATTCATTCAACAGTTTTAAATAGACTCATCTAACGATTATTAACACTCATTTCAAAATCATTCATATTACATCATATATTCCGATAATAGTTACCCTTAATATATCAATAAAGTAATACTATTTAAACCTAAAAATTTGATCTAATTTGCTAACATAATGATATAATTTCATAGGATTTATTGAATCAACACTAAGTTCCAATATTTGATGGGGTCTGGAGTGAATTCAAATGTCACACTGAATTAGGTCAGTAAATTATGTCAATAAATTAGGTCCCAATAACATTGCTCATATCAATAACTCTGACTCTAATTTAGGGGTTATTGATAATACCACTTAAGGTTTAAAATTGAATATTTTAAGTATTTAATGAATTTAACTCGTTTGATAATTTAAAATTCATACCACTTAATATTTTAATTATTTTTAAAAATAAGTTAAAATTTTAAATAGCAAGTCACTTACTTATCACTTAATATTGAAAATGTTAATTAATAAGAATTTTATCAATTTATCATAATGAACAAATATATTATCAATGCATTTTACATTCTTAACTTTTCAATACCAACCACTATCACCATCACCATTATGTTGTCGTCACTATCGCCACCGCCACCGCCACCGCCACCGCCATTGTGTCGTCACCACCACCACTATTGTGTCATCGTCACTACTACTATAATTATGTCACTGTTATCATTATTGTTAGTAGCATCATTGTATCACTATCATCACCATTATGACAACAATGGTAGGATTAATGTAGTTATAGAGAGATGGTTAAAAAAAAGAGTAAAATTAAAATAATAATAATTTTCAAATTTCAACTTCTTATATTTGTCAAATAGTTTAATTCAATTTAATATTTAAATTTCAGTTGATACCAAACAGTCTCCGAATAAAAAAATTTAGCATTCAACACTTAAAATTCAGTTTTTAGTTTTTAAGTATTCAATTTTCAATTTTATCAAATACCACCTTATACTCAAATTTAAATTAGAGTCTAAATGACCTAAAATACCTCTCCACACACACCTCGAAAGTGAAACGCTAAGCCACTCTTATCCCTTTTTAGAGACATATTCTAACTTCATTCAAGTTATAGTGGTTAGTCACTAAGTTCGAAAGAGTAATTGTCCTAAACTTATACACCTTGTAACAAAAAAAAAAAAACAGCATTGCATTATCATTTATCTAGACGATTTGCTAACACCGTCAAAGTGCTATGAATCTTGTATCTATCTCGTTAACAGATTAATAAATAAGATTTAAATAATTTTTTTAATAAAAAGTTAAGAGTAAGAATTGTGAAAATAAAAATTTATTTGTGAGGTCTTCAACGAGAGTAATGCTAGATAGATTTAAAAACTAGACTTAAAAAATTGACTTGATAATCTCAACCATTGAATAGGTCGTAGGTCCCAATAAATGTTAGGACCTGCAGTGAAATCAACGATTGTAATTATCAAGTCTATTTTTTAACTCTATGTAGCATTGCTCCTTCAACAAACTATTTGAATTCGGCTTGTGCTAAAAGGAACTGTGAGCTTTGGTCAGTGGAATTTCACCCACGAAAATAAGAAAATATTTAATATAACAGTAAATCATGTCATTTTTATCACGTGGTATGATTAATCAATTTTGAAAATAATGCTATATATCATAAATTTTTAACCCAAATCTCTATTCAAAATCAAGAAAGACCATTAGATCAGTAGGTCCCATTTAAAAAAAGTTGATAGAATCCACTCATTCAATGATCTCCCTTTATTTGGGATGGAGATTTGGGTTAAAGATTTGAGATACATAGTATTTTCCTTATGAATAACCATATAAATATAATGAATCACACCAAATTGTATAATCATCAATAATTTTTACATTGAAATCTATCTTAGAGAATTAGTGGCGTTCCCTTGTCTATCAATATAAAATACACCACGGCCAAATGGTGTCACTGTTAAATTGAATATTTATTTTTGGGAATTTTAGCGGTATCATTGTTGTTACTGGTATTAACAATTATAATTTTTTAAGGTTAATTTATAATTTTTTTAAAATATAAGTTATAACTTTAAAAAATATGATCGATTATAAAATATTGAGATCGATATCACATTTTTTATAATTAATCATAAGTGTTTGTGATCAATATGACTCCCTTGAGTAATTATAATTTTTTTAAAAAAATTTTAATTTTATTATATAAAATAATAATTGACGGGTCAATACCATTTTTTTGGGGGAAGAGTTTCCCTTTTACTCTTACGTAGCAAACAGGGTACATTTTCATATGACGAATCAAAACATTGTTCCTGACCCAAAAAAAAAGAACATTGCTGTCATCAAAACACACATTAACCGAGGTTAACCAATAAAGGGTAATTCTGTCAAATAAACAATCTGCGAGAACAATGTAACGGCTGGAGTCGGAAACCCCAAGAATCAGCCTACAAACCGCCCAAAACACAAAAAGGCCAAATGGGCACTGTGAAAATTCGGAATCATTTGGGAGGGCAAATCAGTCATTTTAAAATTTTCATAATTTTTGGTAATAATTCAATATGCCTTCCTCGATCTTAGACTATTTCCAATAAAAACCCACATCTTTACTCAAATTCGAATAAAAAAAGGATAAAATATTTGATTTGGTGTACAATTAATTCTCCAATGAAAAAATTCAAATTTAAAAGAAAAAAAAATCTAAATTTAAAAAAGAACATACCCAAATTTCAAAAAAGATAAAATATGAACATTGAATTTTTAAAAAAGAATAAATTTCACTAATAAAAATGTAGGTATAGATTTGAGTCTCCTTTAATTTGAGTAAAAAATAATTTCTCTTAATTTAATACAGGTATGCGTCTAATATTGGAAAAGATTTTTAAGAATTTTTCGCTTACATTTAAATTTAGATTTTAAAAAAATGTAAAGATTATAGATGGTCTTAGGCATGAGATAGCGGGGATTATCATGAAAAAGGAAGAAAAATCATCTTGGTCAGTAATTTTTTTTTTAAAGTTTAGTAGTGAAAGTGTTTGGATCAATTTTACGTACACTTCAACTAATCTTCTCCTTAATTCAATAAAAAACAAATCATCTACGCCACAGCTCGAGCATCTTACCCCTTAAACTATCATTAGAGTTGGTCAGTTAGTCTCTCACAGATTTTCAGTTATCGGATAAAAATTCAAAATCAGCTTAATTTTAGGGAGGAATATTCACATCAGCTTGTCGATTTCTTATAAATTACGACATGAAAGGGAGATTATTAACAGTTTTGCCACTGAAGAGTGAGATTAAAGCATGCTTCGACATGATTTGGACTGAAGGTGTGTGTACTGTGCAATCATTACGTTACCCAACCGGGGACCTGAGTCCTGTGCACAAGCACAGCCATGGGTGTGAAGTGTGAACTGTAAAAGCCAGTCGCCGGTTTGACCAATCATCCGTTGAAGTTTCTCATGGTGTAAAAAAATATAAATAAAAAAAAATTCAAATTGCAGGAGAATATATTAGACTCCGGAAAACACGGGCATTTGGACAAAAGAGGATTGTAATCAATCAGTGTTAATCATTATTATACCCCCTACTATTATTATTATTATTATTATTATAATTATAATTAAATGTGTAAATTATAATTTATTATTGAGCTGCCGTCATGACAAAGGTCAATAGTTTCATGGTTCTGTTTACAATTTGAAAGCGAAATCCAGCTATTCAAAATTATTTCCCATGGCCGATTTTCGGTACAAGGTGAGAGATGTCGGAAATGGAAAGCAATTGATGTGTGATATTTTGTCAACATATTCAAGCCAATGTAGGAAAAATCTAATATGACAAGATTCGAAAAAAAAAAAAGCCGTTTAGAGGGGTGAAGCCACCTCAGTTTTGAACCAAATTCTCTGGATGGGATCATAGGTTCATGCCAACTTAGAGGTGACAGAGACAACAATCTCATTTGTCAAGTGATCAAAACTCTCTCCAATAAGAGGAGATCTTCCTCCTCAGTCCCACTCCAGACCACCACCATACCACCATTACCACCACTAACATTAAACCACCAAAAAGACTAGCTTAGTTGCTATACCTCGATTTTCTCAAGACAGCAAACCAAAGGGGCCAATCTCTTTGTCAAAGACAAAGCTTGAATTGTTTTATCTCCCCTCTTTGAGATTCTATTAATCAATTTTTCCACTAATTCTACCAACAATAATGTTGTTTTGAACCAAAAAAATAGCTTCAACAATAACATGGTCAAATCTTGACAGTCCTTTGAAATTAGACTATCTCTCATGAATACCTTAGTACCAGCGTTGATGACATGTCATTGACTGGACTTAGGAGGAAAATTAGTCGAAATATGTTTAAGTTGACCAAACACTCAGACCGTTGAAACCAAAAAAAATTATAATAACAATGTTGTTTTGGCAGAGAGGAGAAATACTAATTGCGGGATATACTGCAGAAATCAATGATTAGGGGTCCAGAGCTTCATCCTTCATTGAGATATATGTCAAACCAAGAGTGGAAAAGATGAAGAAAACACTAGCAACAACTTTTTAGTGATCATCATAAGAGGAACCAACAAGATACCATATTTCATTTGTCATTTAAAAGAGAATTTCAACCATCCACCATTGATCAGAGTGTTGTGTTACTGGTAGGACCAAATGCACTAGGTCTTTCATTTTTGGAATACAGCCTGGAGCTCTCTTTGAGAAGTAAGAAGTCTACAAAAGTAGAAAAGATTCATCTGCCAACAGCCATTTATAGTGTTGGATTCCATTATAGATGATGGCATGATTGATGACTAGTGGGTGTCAAAGTCCTTTAAAAAAAGGTGGAATCCAAAGCAGATTTTTGTTTTGAATATGTTGCATTTTTTGCTGTATTGGACAGTCAAATTAGTCAAAGCATGTGCTTCTCTAATTCTTCTCCCTGCATTAGTTTGCAATTGAATGAAACACTGCAAAGTTCTCTATCTCTTTTCTCTCTAAATCCTTTCCTGGAAGTATTAGTTTTCCGTTTGCTAGAGTTGAAACCTTTTCTGAGCAGCTTCATAGCTAAGCTTTTCCTTTCCTGTAGGATACATATGATAAAGTAGGGAAATACTTTGAATCCCAAATAAGTAGAGGCCCTTGGATAAGTGATAAGTGGATCCTATTGACAAAAGTTAACAAAAAACACTGATCCAAGGGTTCATACTGATTTGGGATCTTAATTTGGAATCCGTAGAATTGCTCGAGAAGTTACCATGTCAAACAGAAAAAGGACCACACCCACACACAAGCACACACAAACAATGCCAGTGCTTCAGCTTTTTGCATGAATTTACAATTTCCCCTCCTCGTATATTCAGATGTCAATTCTTTTAGGGCATCACATATGCCAACAAAATTGGGATAAGTTAATGAGCAAGGATGCATTTCAGTCTAAATTCATAAAGCATTCCTCTATATTTGCTCCACAGTAAACATAAATATTTCTGTCAACAGAAAAACACCTTGGAAATCTTAGTCATGTCATTATTAGGAAGCACATGATTTAACAAGTTCACCATACGGTTCGAGGAAACAAACCCATCAGAAATGCCAAGCTGGCGTAATACCTCACCACCAAAGATTAATTCAGCAGGTTGAAGACTCGGCTTTAAAAGTAAGCAGACGAATCTTTTGTAAAACTAGCTCAAATAGACCCAAAAATGTGACAGAACAGAGTAACTCAAATTAAATAAATTAGCTCCTTGATTAAGTGGTTAAACAAATAGACATGAGAAACAATTAACAATCAAACATGAATTTTGATATGTAGTTTGGACATAGATTTACTTAGCTTTAAACACCTGTACTTGTAAAAAGTTATATGAAGCAAAACTTCACAGATATAAAACAATATATCAAAAGTGACTCTACCGTCTAGAGTACTTCATATGTCTTTGACACTTGAATTTGGGAAGTTCTCCTTCCTGATTCTTAGGTGCTGATAGAACACACCAGACCATGATATGGTATCATTCCATGTTGTAGATACTAGATCTATCTTCTGCAACGTACTTATTGCTGCAGAAAGCAGAAGCACAAAGGGTGCTTTTCTACCAGGAGAGTTTTCACCTTCCAGTCTATTAGTTTATTAACATCCAATACTTTTAGTGCAGTCCAATCTCCATCCCACCCCTTACCCAGAAAAACCCCTTAAAAGACAAACACCAGGCATTTGGAAACAACATAAGAGAAAGAATAAAACAAGGAGCAAAATTCGTTGTAATAAATCACTTTTCTTTTTTGTAATCAGCTTTCAACTTGGAATATGAAAGCTGAGTTTTTTTTTGTTCAGCAAGCATTCTCAAAGAAATCCCCTGTTTTGCACGCATAACCTGTATAGTATGCAGCAGGCATACATATGCACGTCTATCTTTTAGTGAGTGTCTCTCAGTGTGTGCATGTGTGTGTGTGTGTGTGAGAGAGAGAGAGAGAGAGAGAGAACTGCTATAATGATGTAAACAGGTTCATATATGTTCCTCAGTTCATAAACTGAAAACCACGAGAAGCTCCTACAACAGAAATTTCCATCCAACTAAAACTTCACAACACTCCTGATAAAGTTGTGCACATACATTGAGACAACTATTTCCATTACACAGTAAGCAATTATTTCCAGTCAGTCACATATCAGCAACCACCTTAGAAGAGACACAAATGAGAACTGCCAAGGAAAAGTAATGGAAAAATATAAAATTCAAAATTACTTGAGTCTATAGCAAGGGACCTCGTGTAGATGCAACAGCAAATAGAAGTACCTCATCCAGAGGCTGATTCTGATTGAGCAGCTTCTCGCCTTGGTCCTCTTCTTTCAGGAGGAGGGCCATCTCTTCGCCTTTCATATCTTCTGCTTTCATATTTAGATTGTCGACGCGGCTTTGGCTGATAAGTAGGGTATTTGCATGGAATTATCTCCCCATTTATATATTTATCACCTAAACAATACCGCATTGAGAGAGATGAAAAGAAATGAACGTTTATGCTGGTGATGAAATAAAATTATCTGACAATACTGCTAAATAGACCAAGCAAACCAACCTCCATAATCCTTATTTTTAACATCTATGTATGAATCAGGCAATACCCAGAGAACTCCAGGCAATCCTGCATAAAAAAAAAGCACAATAGCTCTCACAAATTAGCATAGGAACAGTATTTGAACAATCAAGAAATTGCAATATCCACAAACCTTTGAATTTTTCTGATGTTGCTTCATCTACAGTGCACTGGAAGCCAGTATAAGTAGTGGTGCTAAAAGCGTACATATTCTTCTGTGCTTCTTCCATGCTGGCATCAAATAATAACCAAGTCAGGTCAAGGAGATAACAACCCAATGAGTTAAAGCTCATATGATGGTGTTCTGCGCCCTTTGTTTTTCTTTCTTTATTTTGGAAAGAAAAAAGTAAAACACCTTCCGCTTCGTTTCTTGAGTCTTATTCGTCAAGAACTTAGACATTCAAACCCATATTGCCAAATTCTGTAAAAGAACATTTACAAGAATGTGCAACAGATATTTGAATATTTGCATTGAAGGGAGCCCTAAAATTCTCCTGCCATAAATTTTAAGAAATTCATTTTAATATGGACCACTGATGGTCATACATTTTGTGAGCACCATCGCATAACACAATTCATAACCTTACTAGAGCACAAAAACACAATTTGATGAAGTATGCTCCCACAATATTTTCATATGAGTGTACCACTCTTCTCAACAGCTATAGTAAAAACATTTCAATCACAGGGTGATAGATACCCTTTTCAATAAACATAGCGCAAAAAACATATTAAGTTCATTCAGGAATTGGTAAAATTCTTTCTTTTTATCACTTGGTAATAAATGATAAAACTAAAAAGAAAAATTTATAACATGAGTTTTCCATATTTTTGGAGTTTGGTGTTTCTTTCAGGGCCCAAATAAGCAAAATCACATCCACAACTCTAATTCCCTCTTCCTCCTACATTTTCTCAGCCACTAAACAGAGCACATGCCTTATCTCATATTGATAGATATCTAACCATATGGCTTAGGCAAAATATATACTATATCTTCAATACTAACCAAAAATTAATCAGTGACAATAAAGAACTTACTGCAAATGTTTTCCAAAGAACCAAACAGACCCACAAAAATGAAAATGAAAAGCGACAAACCAACCTTCCCAAAACGGTAGCGAGAGTATTGAGGTAAGTATCGATCATCTGCTCTCTGGTGGGTGCAGGGTCTTTGGGGAACTCCATGACAATAAGCCAATGGTTGTAGTCACAGCCCGGTAACATTAGGGTCTCCCTGGGCTCATTGCTGCTACTCCTCCTCGACGAATACTCACTGTCGAGAGCTGCCCGAATCGGAGACGATAGAGTAGCACGAGGGGTCGAGTGAGACCGACTTGGAAGGTAATTCAGTAGTGCGTTGAACCGGAAGGAAAAGACGACTTGGTGAGTTTGTTTTAGTGAAGGTTTTGGAAAGCACGGGCAAGGGTTTGGGACCAGGTGAGACGAATGAAGTATTAGGGTTTTGGGGGTGATGACAAAGACACTGCAGGTTGCAGCCATTGCAGACACGGGAGAGAAAGAGGTGTACCTCGATTTTCTTTTTTTCACAAAACAAATGAAATTGGGCTGGACGGAGATGGGCTTCGTTTGTCTGGATTTTTTGACAAAGTTTAAATGGGCCATGCCTCGACAAACGGCTGCCCCAACCCACTAGTAGTGGTTCAACATGTAACAAGGCCAACAAAACTATGAGCAATGCTATTTGGATTTCTTAATGAGCATGGTTTCCTTGGTCCACTAGAAACTCTAATTTATATTGGGCTTGAGCCTATTTGATTTCTAGCTCATGTTGGACATATTGCATTTTTATATTGGCCCAATAGAATTGCATTCTGTATGAGACATATTTTGTTTGAACAATGCGATAGCGACATTATTAGAGATCTAATTCAATATAGTCGTTGGATTACTTGTAATGTCTAATATTATATATGGAATTTCCTTCTAAATCAATGTTCCCAGATTAAGTTTAAATAGTATTTTCCATTACGTTGCCCACAAAGTCACCGACTCTTCATGCATCATCTATGACCACACCATGAAAGGAACACAGCAGACTCAGTCAATGACATTAGTTGCATTAAGGTTTATCTTTCTTTCTTTCTTTATAATAAACATATTCTAAGTAGTTGCCAATGATAACAGCAGGATTGTCTGGTTTTAATGACTTTTTTCTTTAATAATCTCTCTCTCTCTCTCTCTCTCTCTCTCTCAATAGATTATGACATTCAAAATGTCGAGTAGTTCTAATCTTATCCAAGTTATTATTATTATTTTTTTTAGTTTAATGTTCAGGGATGTCTGGACCAATTTACGCGCACCTCAATTAATCTTCTCTTTAGTCCGGTCAAAGACATGATATTCACATCGGGACAAGACTAATCATAAGGAATGGTCCCAATGAGTTAATAAGATTTAAACTCAAGACGCTTGGATTTATGACTCATCTTTGTTACTTTTGAGCTACCCTTCTAGAAATTGTTTTAAAAAAATAAATATATTTTCTAAAATGCAAACCAAACAAAACCATTATTTTTTAAAAAACTTTTATCAGGAGAGAGGGACAACACTGACCCGAGAGCCCCATTGCCCAATTTGTCACCCAAAATCCCCGCCTATCACTTCGTGGTTTCTAGGTGGCCCATGAACCAATTGTTAGGGTGGTGTTGAATTGTCCTTTCCTTAGGATTGGCTAATCAAGCCTAGCTTATTATTCAATCAATTAATAGATGACTAGACTCAAACAATAGAGAGAACCAATGATTCTTATTCAACTGTTATTAAAGTTAGCAACGTGTCGATTATATATCCGAGATTTGTAAGAATTAAGAGATGCCTAACCTAAGTGTGCCTACCATCAAAGTAGCTAGAATTGATTGGGGCATAGGTAGCTATTCGCCCCTTTATCTTTTAGTCGGCTAGTTAAGCAAGGATCCTTTCTTTAAGGAAATTGTCATTGATTTGTGGGTCGGACTGGCCCAATCTGGATACATCTTGACCTTTGGCTCCTCTCCATTTGATTTGATCGATGCCGATTTCAATAAAATCTCCATTAATTGCACTATAAATACCCATCTGGTGTTTCATTATTTGTAGCTGGGTTTGCAAGCTCCAAACACCACAATTGGCCATGTACATGTACAGTGAGTTGCTTATCATATACAGCAACCATTGATGAGAATTCTTTTGGACCCAACCGGGCCAAATTCGAAGGCCCGACAGGAAAGCAAAGAAGAAATCCCTCACGTGTGGGTGGGGTTTTGAGAGGAGGCAGTCAAAGTCAACATTCTCTTGGGTTACACGTGTCTATGTCCACTGTCCACGTCAATGCCTAACCCGTGTGAGGTGACAGAGATTTGTGTCTCTCCACAAGCACCCCCAAGGTTTGTGGTGTGGCGTCACCTTTCTTTGGCATTTATTTGCGACATTTCACGTGGGCTTTTGGCCCAAGGACCATGGCCCAGGCTGTGGATGGTGGCTATTTCCCACCCCTTTGATTTAGGTAATGATTACTTTTATTAAATTTGTTTAGAATGATATCTACTCATCTGAAAGTCGAGGTCCCACTTATGCCTCAATATTGCAGAGTTGTCTGTCTTACCCAAAAAATAAAAAAAAATCGATACCATCTCATAACGTATATATTTTGTAATAACTTGTGATCGATTCAAAAATAATAAAAAACATTAGAACATAAAAATTTATCGTGTATCTTCCACCACGTGGACTGATAACTCTCCGCTCTCTCTCTCACACACACGCACTAGTTATTGTTGTAACTGTGGATTTTAGTCACCCACATGGAGATTATAGTTGTTACTGTGGTGGTCACCTTCATTGTTGGATTGATGCCTTGATGGTCTCAAAAAGAATAACTTGCCTTCTTAAAGTTTTCCATATTGTCTCGTTGAATCTTTCAATCACCCTCAAAGTCTCATGTTCGCCATTATTGTTGACATGATCCTCATAACATTCTTCAAACAATAATGCTATGTTGGTTAAAAAAATTTACCAAGTTATGATATGACATAATTTTTATTATATTAAATAAATAGGTTTTATTAATATTCAATAATAAAGATTATCTCACGTCACTTAGAATAAAAAACTTGACAAATATAACATTATTGTTCTCTAAATTGCAACATCGATAACTTTAGTGGGAGAATGAGTGTTAATTATTACTTATTCTCATCTCTAATTATTTTGTTTATCGTTATAGTTAGTCAAGCATGAAAAATAACGCATTAGTCTCCAATAATTGAGATAGAGCGATTACAACTAAGGCTGTTAAACGAGTCAAATTTGTACATTTTTGAGTCTCGTTTATGTATAAATAGTTAAACGAGCTAGTTTGTTTATGTGTAAATTATCGTTCGATTAGGCTCAAATACAACTCGATTAACAGCCATAATTACAGCGAGACAGGCGATAAGTTTGAACCCACGACATAAAAAATGACACGTGACCTTGAGAGATAAAAACAATGATATAAGCATAACATTCCATAAAAATTAGTATGATGAGTAAAGTAATTTTTTCTTTGTTGGTTAAAAAAATTTATCAAGTTTTTAATTCTAAATAATATGACACAATTTTTATTATATAAAATAAGTAAGTCTTATTAATATTCAATAATAAAGATTGTGTCACGTCCTTTAGGATAAAAAACTTCACAAATATAACATTATTGTTTAGTAATGTCCAAAATTTCTTTTTTTTGGCTAAGTGAGTTCATAATTATTTAAGTATGAGACTATACTTATTGGAGTGGACACATTTCAATTCACTTACATTTATCTAAAATATACATAAATAGTTTTTTTATTTTTAAAAAAAATTCTGGATGAATCCTTGCCTCCTTAGTCCTCAATTTGCTCTACCCATGCTTACAATTAGCCCAATGAATGACAATAAAAAAACACACTTCAAAATGGGTGGTTAAAAAGTTATAATAATCTGAATTTCGATCTGAAAATTATTATTTTTGCAATTTATTTCGTTAAACCAAAATACTTCAAAATAAAATAAAATAAAATAAATAGAGCAAAATTTCAAGCAACAAAGTGGATATGACCGATAAGCAAAAAATCTATATTTGGTCAAGTCAATGATACACGTGGCACAACTCCAGACCTGGTCCCCCACCCTGGCACAACCCCCATCCATCCAGAATATTTTCCCGGATTTTACGCTTTCTTGTGATACGCCAATTGCTTGAACAGTGGACCCCGCAGACAAAATTAACTCTACGCGTACGTGGATTTGTCTCCCCCCATTTCATTTTTATAATAAAACACTGTTTTATCATTTTATGTTTTATTATTAACAACCACAATCATAAAATAATAATATAAAATATTATTTTTTATTTAACTTATTTACATATCCTATTACAATTACTAAATTAATAACGAGTCTTAATGATTAATGAGTTCACTGTAAATTCAATAAATACGAATAATTAAATTAATATTACTATATAATAAACATATGTAATTACCATAATTATTAACGACATACACACTCATTTAACATAGTAATCACTTGTAAATTACAGTGGCGGCTTTGTTTGGAAGTTTCTCTCACAGCCTCTTTCACTATGTCCATGAATCCTTTGACATATACACGTGGGAGGGGTCATAAGATTGGGGGGTATGAGAGTTACATCTCATTTTCCAATCTCTGATTCAATTTTTTTTTCTTTACAAAACGTTTTGCACCACCACTGCGGAGATAATAGAAAGAGCCTTATCAATATCGTCTCTCTCTCCCTCTCCATCAATATCTCTGTCAACATCAGTACTCTGATGAAGCTTTCAGTGACATAGTAACAGTATCAGACTTTGTCTCTCTCCCTCTCTCTGCTTTTCTGGGTTTGTCGATGAGCTATTCGCCAACTGTCTGATGGCTCTGCAAAAACTGTTTTTTTCTTTGTTTCTTCATCCAAAAGCAATCCGACGGAACAATTTCTGAATGAATATCATCATTATCTTATCTGTCCTCCAGCACTCTGCACCTCAGTACTCCTGCCCTCTCGCCGGTTATGTAAGCTTTTCCGGCCACTTAAATGAGCGCAACGCAACCAGTTGAGTCAAATGTTGCTTTACTGTTTCTGTTTGCAGTCTATTAAAAGCTTTCCGAGTTCAAATTTTCGGTATCATCTCTTTTTTTTTTAATGAAAATTTAACACGTGTAAAAATTATTTATTTTAATTTGATTTATTATTTTCACGGTTAAAGATTAAGAATAAATAAAATAAGATCAAAGGGGTCAATTATTTGGTGATATAAATTTTTTATTGGCAACTTTCATTCACTCAGATACTAATTATTCATGCTACATTTTGAAGAGGAGATTTGGGAAGCTTAAAAACCATCTTCAGGGAGTCTGTGATGAGAAAAAATATTCATTACAGAGGTAATATTTTATGATAATATTGACATGGTATTATTAATTCATAATATAAAAAAAATAAAAAATGAACTCTACAAAAATTAATAACCAACCGTTTATATAAGCAAATAACTACTTATAGTTTTTTCATGTAATCAAATAACTATCTTAACAAGATTCACTTTATCCACTTGGTGTTTTATTATTGATTGGTGATATCACGTCAATATTGCTGACATAATATCACCATTGCATTGAATATTTTCTTCTAATTTTTTGAGAATAATATTTACTCCTAATGGGATGCTACAACTTCAATCATCAATGCCATGGCATCTAGGGGTGCAACTTGGGTTGAGCAATCCGACTTTAACCCGAGCCAAATCCGAAAAAATTAGTACTTGAGTTAGAGCTTTTAATACTTGAATTGGGCTTGAGTCAAAAAATTCCAACCCGAATTCAATTTGCGCTAGACTCGATTTAGCATTTTTTTTTATTTTTACTTAATCGTTTTCAGTATTTTGTTGGTTGCTACTCTGTTATGCATGATTAATGGTGATAGTGTGATCTTTTAAGTTTGAAATTTTTATGGATCTAATTTCTATGTTTTCTGGGATTGTGTTTTGAGATTATTTGCTTTTTGGTGTGAAAGCAGATGATCAATAATTTTGCACAGTAATGAATAAAATATATGGATTGTTTTATGAATTTATAATTATTCCCCTCTCTCTGTCTCTCTTGAAATGAACCCGAATTCAATCTGAGCCCTCCCGAATTAAATTCGAGCAGTGCTCGGGTTGAGTTTTTTAACCCAAGGTAGGGTAAGGATTAGGATTTGGATTGAAGATTATACACCTAAATTTGAGCTAACGTTGACTGTCTAACCCGTCTAACTTGCCCCAATTGCACCCCTATTGACATCTCACTTTAGAGTCTCGCAATAGGCGTCATGTTTAAGTTGATTCTCATAAATTTGGGGTGATTGCGCACATTCAAAATTTATATTAGCATTTATGGGTCAAAAAAACTTGTGATTGTGGCGTTTCTCAGTCATAAAAAGAAGCCATCTGAGGAAAAAAATAAATAAAGAGGACAACCTTTATTGATTTATCTACCTTAACAACCTGAATTGCCAGGGAGATGAGTTGGATACATGTAGTAAATACTGATAAACAATGGCTACTAGTGTTATGTTTCATCACAGCAAAGATAATTGAAGTCAAAGCCCAATTATTGTTTTGCTTTTTCTGGAATTTGAAAATTATGGGGGAATAAAAGGAAACCCAAGTGGGGGTTGGAACTCTATTCTGTTTTAGTATTCAGTTCGTGAAAATTGGCAGGAATTAAAGTAAAGAAAGTGCACTAATAAAGACTAAGAATGAAACTAAGAGCCTTCCACGCCGAGACAGGGACTGTTTTTGTACATGACTAATCCAAAAGTCCTAACAACAGTTTAAAAATTCAAGAACAGGATAGAAAACAGAGAAATTAAGGTTAAAAACCTAAATGGGTTTCAATTTCTAACTAAGATGATCACAAAAACAGTTCTTTTTGAGCTACAAGATGTGTTAAAAGTCATCATCAGTTCTTGTTGTTCCATTGCTTATGCCCCGGAACCCATTTTGGACACTTTGGACTGAAGTAGCTAGACACAATCCTCGAGTTCAAGAGCTCAACAATTGGAGCAAATTTGACACACCGGGGTGTCTTGTACTGGTTAATTGAAGCACCTAAGCTGATGGCATAGTCCATGAGCTTATCAAACGTCCCAGCTTCCACAATCTTGATCTCCAAAGGGCCAATCGATTTATCGGAAACACGGCCTTGGCGGTACACACTGTTGAGGGACTCCTCGACGGTCAGGCAACAGTCCTCGAAAACCGAGGGAGGGATTGGGGTTGATCCATTGAGTTTAAGCTCCCAGTAGAGGACATAGTGGCCTGGAATTGTTGAAGTGTCTGCATAGCTTGAGTATTCTGTGAGTGTTGCATCAAACGGCATCAGATGATTCAGGGCATTTTTCACTGCATTTTGAAGCTCAACTTCATCGGTCTTGTCGGAATCAATGCTCAGAACCACGTTTTTTCTGCAAATGAAGTTGAATTGGGGAGCTTTGTTCTTGAATCCAGCCACTCTTAGCACGTCTCCTACCCTATATCGATAAAGTCCTGCAATACCATTTGTAATTTAGAGCACAGTGAATGAACATAATTCATGTAGCCAATTCCAAATAGTTAAAATAAGACTATTGGGTTGGGTCGAGTTGAGTCGGGTCGTGAATTTAAATCACCAAAGCCAAAATTTACCTGCATAAGTGGTGATAACAAGCTCGTATTCTTGTCCGATCTTCACATCAACGAGATCAACCAACTCTTGCTGTTCTTTCTCAGTGAGGGATTTGGGCATATTGACAGGAGTGGTGACACCATTGTCCCTGTGGACAGGCAAGAACTCGAAATAGGCCATGGTGGGGATGAGGGTATAAGAGACTTCACCAGGCTTGCAAAGAGGGTTAAGGTTGACACCAAAATAGCACTCTGAGGAGGCATACATTGTGCACACAAGAGGAAGGCCATTGCTATAGAAATCCAGAGTGGGTATATATTGTGACATGGTCCCTGTCACAATAACATCCACATACTTGGTGTTAGGCCATAACCTAGTTATAATCCCTTGCCATGACTCCTTACTACACTCAGCCTCGATGAAATCAGCTAACTTTGGGTCGTGTTTGAAGATCTTCATAACGGCCTCTCTCACCGATGGGTCTGTAATTTGAGGGTTAATGACCCCAGTTCGGATATCGTTACAGAGAAGGGTCCAATGCTTTTCGAGGAACTTGACTGCTCGAATGAAGCCCGAGGCAAACACAGCACCAACACGCATAACTTCCTTGTTTAAGCAGAGGCCACAAAGCATTTGGGAGTACATGCTTTGGTATGAATCTGGGCAAAGAATGGTTTCATTTGGGCTTGTGTAGTTGGTATAGGGGTCATAAGGCCTATCCTTAAAATGAGAACTTTTGTAGTAACTAGTGAGAACAGGCCTGGCCACTAGTCCACTGGGTGTCTTGACCTCAGATTTTATGAACAAGAAATACATTCCTTTGCCTTTGTCTAAACCAGGAACAAACTGGTTCATCACAGGCATCAAAAGGCTATAAAGCAATGATCTCCTATCCAGCTCTTCTTCAATGGTGGGCATCAATTTTCTCTCTCCTCCAGATGTCCCCGAACTGCAGATCAAAAGTAAAAAACAACGCATTAAGCCATACCACCTTAAAAACCAGATACAAGATCAAAACAGAAACACAATTTATATATGACAACAATCCATATTCCGACACGAACCTTGTCAAAAACTCTGAAATGGGCTGTGAGGAGAGGATAGGAGACTTATCGCCATTGGAGATACGGTTGATATCAGGCTGAATGTCTTCATATGTTATCACAGGCATGACTTTCTTGAAGGTCTCTCTATCAGTATGCCCACTGAGACCATGTCGTTCTAGGTACTCGACATGGGCATTACGGGATAAGATTTCAGCTAGAACTCGCTTCTGGACTTCATCAGCGGTTATTGTGACGTCTTCAATGAACTGAAGAACCTCCTTGTTCTTCTCTACGATGCTATATTCTGTGGCCTTAGATGTGTTCTTTGGAGCCTCAGGCATGATCTTTCCACTGTCTCAGATATGTATCCAAGCAACTGTGGGGGTGTGTGTAAGAGAGAGAGAGAGAGAGAGAGAGAGAGTTGTTACAGAAGAAAAGATGGTTGGGGTTGTGGGGGAGAAGAAGAGAGAAGGATGTTTATATAGAGCAAACAAGGGGGCGTGGCTGTGGTCCACTTTGTAGCGTTTAAAAGCGCAAGGAAATAGTATGAATGAGATGGCTTAATTGTAATAAACCTGCCCTTAATGACGATTTTTTTCCCATTAAAAAAATAGAATTTCCATCCTTTCATTTATTTTCTCATATATTGAAAAATATTTTTCGAATTAACTCATATGTATTTCAATTATTTTTTTTTCGATTCGATCAAATACTTACCACAATTTAAAGAGATCTCTAAAAGTCTAAATTTTATGAGTAATGTTTAGTATCCCAAATTTATATTTCAAATGTGCATCCTAAATTAATGAGAACTATTGGATGAGTGAGTCTCAATGAAAAAAGTTGATGGGACCTATTCATCCAATAGTTTCTATTGATTTGAGATGCATATTTGTGATACAAATTTACGATTTGTAGTATTGCTCAAACTTTGTATAGATACCATAGTCATAAATAATTTTTTTAAAAATTTTCCCAAACAGAATTGTAACTTTATTAAATTGAATCATATCTTTATCTTTATTTCCTAATTTTCAATACGAAACAGAGACCATACCATAATTGTTCTGTTACTGGAGAAGGCATTTGCGTTTAATCTAATTGAAACCACCATTCTTTTCTGGGTCAGACTATAATATTGAAAAGTAAATTTTTAGTATAATATTTTATTTTTAAAAAAGCCATTTAAAAATTTTCTTAGTAATTCCAACCAAATTATATATATATTTTTTTGATCAGCAACCAAATTATATTTTCTCCTGGGAATCTGTGCCCCTATTGTTCCTTCGGTATACAAGGAAAACCAGTTCAATGTGACGGGCAATCTCCGGTAAACCCGCCGTAAATATCACCGGCTACATGCGTGCTTGTACCGCGGGCGTTTCTCAGTATTACCGGGAGCCAGCTTCCCCATTATGTTCCTTTCCCGGCGGGACAAAATCGTGGTTTCAGTTCCGATTTCTCGAGAAAATATTTATTATAATGATTATATTGATATTAAGATAAATAATAATACTATATATCATAAATTTGTATCCCAAATGTCCATCCCAAATCAATAAGAACCGTTGGATGAGTGGGTCCTAACAACTTTTTTCATTAAGACTCATTCATCCAATAATTTTCATTCATTTGGAATGCACATTTGGGACACAAATTTGATATATAAAACATAATAAGTAATTGTTGTTACGAATATTTACATATTCTAAATTTATATTCTAAATATACATTTAAAATCAATGGGAATCATTGGATGAGTGAGTCTCATTAACTTTTTTCATTAAGATTCACTCATCCAATAATTCCCATTAATTTGAGATGCATAAGGTATAATTTTAGGATACAAACCCTTGCTTTTATTTCAATATCTCGTGTTTGTACTGTAGTTGTGAGTTTCATGGTTCACTGTCTGAATTGGTCTTGACAGCTGGCTACCACTTGGGTTATCAACACGTGTACGAATGGTAATTCAGTTGATGGCATGAGTTTATTGTTTTCAGCATCTGGTTGGCTGCCAAGGTGGCTTGGTGGACACGTGTACGTATGGGGATTTTTGGGGGTACGGATACTGAAACATGAGTTTCTTCTTACTTCCAGTATCAACAGAATAACGTTACACTAACCAAAATTAAGAACTAAAAAAATTGATTAAATGAGATGACAGTTAATGTGAAAGACTGCTGATCAATTACAATGCAATATTAATTCATTTTTTTTCCTTGATTTGCACAATGTGTATATTTAATATTGAACAATAATAGATCAGCCGCCTTCTACGTGAACTGCCATGTCATTTGATTATTATTTTTTAATCTCTAATTTTAATCAGTGTAGCATTTTTCTTACCCTTAAGCTAATTTGATATTCAAATCTAATACAGTTTTCAAACTTCATCTATGAATAATATTTATATACTAGCAAATTGCTTAGAACGGGATTGTCGTACATTCAAATCACAATTAAAAATTAAAAAATAATAGTAACAACAAAATAAGTTGTACTAAAAAATGAGAGGGATCAATGTCACTTTATTCAAATCGGGTCAACAATTTAGTGTCATAGCTTTGCCATCAGCTCTTACAATTTCAGGTGACCAAAAAAACGATAATTTCTTTGTGTTCTCCAGTTACCGCTGTGTCACTTTCGTATAACAAATTATTTTTTGACAATGACAAAATACACATACAACTTATTGATACACAAAAAAATAATTGTTTGAATTTATGTAAAGATGGATACATGTTATGGATAAGATATTGATAGGAGGTGCAATCAATGAATGCATTGACTCTGAGAGAGTAAAACACGTGGTTGTTTCTTATTAGTGTAATAAAAAATAGTAAGTAACAAGGAAAGCAATGTCAAGCCGTTTTGGTTATATATTTGAATAGGTAGGGGACTAGAGAACACCCAAGGAAGTGTGTTTTTCTCCAGATAACAAGGATCGAACTAAATTGACTCTGTACTTTGAGGTATCCATTTCCCAGAAAAGAAGGAAAAACAAACACTAGTCAATAAATCTAACGTTATATTAATCATTTTTGAGAGAAATTATGTTGAAATGGAAACTAGTTTAATCAACTCTGACTTGCAAGAACATAAAAACAATATGAAAACCCGGCTTTTGTTGGAGCTTTGTGAATGGTATTCGGGGATAAATTTGACTCTACTCCTTCTTGATATAAATATGGTGGACTCTCTCTCTCTCTCTCTCTCTCACACACACACACACACACACACGGTGGTCGTTCATCAAGTAAATGTTGAATTAGAGACAAGCTTTTCGGTTGGGTTGAGAGAGAGAGAGAGAGAGAGAGAGAGAGAGAGAGAGAGGAAAATATATATATCTATATACTGTATTGACTTCATGGGCATCAGTGCATGGCCTTATCTATCTCATTAGAAAAAATGTGCAAACAACACATATATCTCTCTCAAATGGTGTCTCACTGTTTATTATAATAATCGTGGTAGAAAACTCCAAGGGATATAGTTAGATTATGTGATATTTATCCATTATGAATATCTTACTCTCGGCGTGAATTGTTTGTCCTCAACGGGATTGGAGAGGAGATTAGTCGAGGTACACATAAGTTGATATGTACACCTCTGACCGTTGAATAAAAAAAAATGATTGTGGTATTATCATGCATATGAAATATAATTCCAACAACATTTTGGATTGAGTAAATTGAGATAGATTAATCTGAAATTTTATGCACATCCAATATAAAACCTACGAGGACATTAAAAGTTTATCCAACCCATTCTTTTTCAAAAGAAATTGAATATGAAATTCAAATATAAAATTTATTGAATTCAATATGAAATTTTAAATGATTAAATAGGAGATGAAACAAATGTTATTAGGATCTAAATTATTGACCCAATTTATTCATCCAATTCATTTGCTATATTGAATTTTGCAGTCATTTCATCACAATATTATGACATATTCTTAATCTATCTATATTTATGACAAAAAGTTAGGTTAGAAAACCTAAATGTTAAAACTAATGTTATTTAATTCATTAAAACTATTAAATTAATTGTGAATCTCAATAAATTTAAGAATACAATTTCAATTAAATAACAATGATTGATTAAGTCAAAAAATAAGAAATTGAATTATCAATTTATAAAAACACAACAACAATTAAGATTGATTTAAATCTCATATATTTTGATATGATAATAGTATAAAATTCATCTTAGTTTTTTTTTTTCTCAAAAATATTATTTTCTCTGCACGGCCCTAGTCCAATATCAAACAACTCAATTTACGTACTCCTTAATATCAAATAATCTCATTAATTTACACATATCTCCTATCTCTTTTTAATTCACCATGTTACATAATTAATATTTAATTTTAGTGTTACAAAGTACATATAAGTATGAAGATACTCTTATGCTCCGTTTGGTAGAAATGATGGAAAATAAGTGGGATGAAAAGTATGAGATATACACTTTTAATCTTCCACGGAAAAAAAAAGATTGAATGATACACTTTCTTTCTTTTGAATTTAGTAGGATGGGTGAAAAGTAGAAATGCTTAATTTTTTTATGTTTAGTATTAATGAAAAAAAATAAAAGGATAGAAAGAATATTGATTAAGGTCCAACATTTACATTATTTATTAGAAGAGATCAATTATTTGGTAAGGAAAAGTTGGTATATATGATAATTTATTAAAGAATTGATGATATACTAATAAATGAAGACTTGTGTTTATTTTGCAGGGTAATGACTATAAATTGGAAGAAATTAAGTTAAAGTGGAGCAAAGTTGAAAAGAAGCACACTGGAAAGTGTGTTTGGACGATAGACTAATACGCGTTTAGACGTAAGAGACAAAAATTGAAGGCTGTAGGAAAGAAACATACACGATGTTGCGTCCGAATGGAGGAATTACATGGCCGGACGCAAGTAACGGAAGGTGAAGGTTGAGAAAGAGAAGCGCACTGAAAATAGCGTCCGAACGACATAAGGCATGCGTCCGAATGTGTGTGATTAGGCTGCCAATGCCAGTGATAGATTTCAACTACAATTGAATCTTTTCTTAAATAGTCCTATAAATAGGAGTTGAAGGTTGTGTAAAATTGACTTCGATTGTAGACTTTTATTTTATTTATTTTTGGTTTACTATTATCATGTCTAGCTAAAAGGCCTTGCTAGGGTTAAGAGAAAACCTCTCAATAAAATATGATAATATTATTTATTTATGAGCTTAATGGTATTTGATATTTTTATTAATTTGACTTTTGATTTTTAGTAAAGTTTTTGTTTTGTATAAAATTTTGAGTCATTGTGTCTTATACTTTGATTACTTGAATTTTTCTACGAGTCAAATAACTAATTATTCCATGTCTAAATTAATTACAAATTATTTCATATAATAATATAATTAGAAGATTATTCAGATTCCTGAATAAACTATTGGCTATAAACAAAAGGGGTTTCCTTGTTCTTATTGCTAAACTTGAT
>CM042197.1:3106665-3127679 GCA_023539305.1 Ilex asprella
GTTGAGTGCAAGTTCTAGAGATGGAAAGTAGAAATATATACCTGCACTTATGAAGAGGTGGTAACCATAAGTGACAAGATAATTGAAAGACAAATGAGCCTAGGGCTGATCATGAAGAACCAAAGGCACTAGGATAACTTTGGCACATGTGATAGAAATTCAAAAGGACGAGCTTTGAGTGTGACTAAAACATTATATCACAAATTTTCACATGAAATGACCCAAAATTGGAGGCTGGCAAAGAGAATCACTTTGATTTTGTAATAAAAAAATATACACAAGGTGCATTTTTATTGGTTGAAAAACTAAAAATACGATACAAAAAAAAAAAAAAGATTTTCAATGTGGTGGGAGGTGTAAACTCCGACTTGTTAACACGATTTAATTAAATTTGACACAATTATTAAATACACATAATAATAATTTAAATTAATGTTTAACACTTAAAACACATTAATTTTTTTTTCAAGTGTTGACATGAGCACAATAGGAATAACAATGACAGAGCACGACAATACCAAAGTGACACCCTTAGGTGGAACTCAGAACCCTATTATTCTTCACTACGAGTTGAGCCTCAAAAGGAAATATAGGTAGGGAAATCAGGTTACTTTTGTAGCCATTATTTCCTATGATAAGCTGCATTTCAATAGACCCCTTTTCAATCCCAGAACTAGACCATATCTTCCAAAGGAATATATATGTATAGCTCAACTCGGTTGCCCACCATTCATATCTCATCCATTTTTGTCTTCCGTTCTTTCAGTGGTACAGAATCAATAATTGCATGATGCAAATTGTACTGTTGTGGTTGTCTTTGCTTTTCACTCCTATTTGCACTCTCATTCTATTCGAAAATATTGGTATTTGGTAATTACAAATATTTTGTAAATCCCGACAATTTTTTGTAAACCTTTATCTGTGACAACGTTAGCTTTCCACTGTAATTTATCACGTAGACTTTTGAGTTAAACCAGAAAAATGTATTTATTATAATTTTGTACTGTCTCGTGCAAGCGTTCTGTGAACTAGAGATTCTTGTTGTTACGTTTTTAATCAAATTCCAGCCCACCTCACAAAAAGAGCAGACACTTTAATAAATCAAAACCGCTTTTAGCAGATAATTTAATTAATTAAGAGACCAATTATGTGGTCCCTAATTTTGTGTTAGTCTACGATGTAGCATCCATGATACTGCCAGTTACAGTAATAACACGGAGATGTTTATTTAATCTAAAAGAAGTCATTATCGTATCGTTAAGAAAGGATGGTGTTTGCTTTGTTATGAGATTCTGCAGGTTATGATAACCATGATTAAGTTAACTACTTTGATTCGACTTGAATTTAATTAGCTATTAATTAAAGAGTCAAATCAATGTAAATTGCTTGATACTCATTTGATAGTCACATGCATGCAGCTTTTGGATTTGGATTTTTAAATGGCACAGTGTACAAAAGGCTTTTGGATGTTGTCCACTATTTGTATCCTTTTTTGTAATATAGGCGTATGAACGAAAATCATGGTTTTGCTTTTGCATGGTGCTTTGATTGAGAGAGAGAGAGAAAGAGAGAGAGCTTGTCTCTCCTATTCATGTACGCATTTTTACACATAATTTTCAACACATGTTACTGTTTATCAATTAGTTCTTGTTATGAGTTTAAATAAACTGATTTTGACATGATAAAATGTTTAATAATAAAATTTTAAGAAAATTTGTGACATTTATTTTTATTTTGTTCTCTTTCTTAATCTAGTATTATATACGTCTTTGAAGAATTAGAGATTTTTTTACTTAGTTTTGCGATATTGAAACCACACAAAATTTTCATTATGAAAAATCTACTATTTGTAGGTTTGGTTAAAAAAAAGTGATTATAAATTTATGATTCTAGGGTAATGCATATTACGTTGAGCAAATAATTCATATGATTAGAGCACTGGGAATTTTCTTATCCTTTGTCATCTTTCGGTGGATGATTGATTGATATCCACTAGACATAAGGATTCAATGACAAGCGAAGGAATTGAGATGGAGTGGAACACAGTCCAACGGGATGAAAAACAATTGATCTCGGAAACGTAAATAGAATTTTTCTAAATCATGTAAATTTATGTACTCGTTTTCTCGTTAATATAACTTACTATACTGAACGTTTGTGACAATCGGTTAATTTTTAGTCATGATGATGAGTATGAATATGAATTGACATGACATGGTATAGTTACGGTGGCCAGATCAAGTACCAACATTCGGAGGTGTCCTTGAATTTGCATGCTTTGAAAGAGAGAACTTTCAAGAAGAAAAGGCCAGACAAACTTTATGTGAGATATGATCTTATATATGATGCCATGTCCTCCACTTGATGCAAACGGATAACACAGTACTCCATTACTATAAAAAAAAGTTCAATCACTATCAGTTTTTTTCACTCTCCCCACAAAATTCTCCAAAAACCCACTAACACAAAGCTACTGCTAAATCAGACAGTCTTTTTTAGCAATAGCTCCATCAGATGCTATATGTAGGAGAAGGGAAATACTACGCAACTGAATGTTACGTTTCGATAATATACTGGTAGTTCTTACAAAATACAAGAGTGAAGTTACGATTCAATCTGGTAATAGTGCGTTCAAATAGGGTCGTCTAGATTCGATCCTAAAATGTTTGGATCAGTCAAGTTGCATTTTGTGATGACTTTTCAGTTTGGCACCTTGTCTTAGGAGTGTGTTCTAGTCCTTATCTGCTGCTTACTGTAGGCCATGTGCGGATATAAATGTCGCCGATGTCTAAGGCTTTTTGATACACTGCTCTTAGCTTACGTTTGCTTTATCTCATTCTTTCACTTTCATACCCATATGAGGAGGAATGGGGGCTTAACCTTCATGGATTGTGCTTTGTTATTTCTACTGTCTGGCAGGTGATTATGGGGTTTGCTGCCATTGGTCTTTATCATCTTACTGTTTCTGCAATCTTGTCGGTCAAGTGCTCCAAATATTAGTGACACTGTTCAGGCATATGGGTGAATTACATAGACAGATTGCAGAAATATATTTTGTACTGCACCGGTGGTTAACAGTGGGAGAGTGTTATGAGGCGTGTCGACATGGCCGGTTCGTCTAGGGTCTTAAGATATTCATGTCAAAAAAAAACATTTTATTTATATTCGATTTTTTTTATTGATTTGTGAATTACGATTTTTCTCTATACCAATAATGAGTTTTTTTCTCTCTTTTCTTTTTTTTTTACGAAATATTCTTCAAAATTTATGTACAAAGCTCCTACATATACGAAATATTTAGTTCTTTGTAGGCAATCTTTTTTATTTTCTGTTTAATAGGGGTGTCTAGATTAACTTACGCACATCTCGATTAATCCATTTTTCAGTCTAGTTAAAGATAGGTCATTTATGCCAAGATTAGAGTGTACATGAGAAATGAATTTCTCATAATTTAGACCCAAAAAATTACTAATATTCAAATTTATGACATCTCAATTTACTATTCGTTTCTTTTTCCTTTTTACTGCCGGAGCTCCCCTTCAAGTTTCTACCCAGACTGCCACGTAGTAAACATCACACGTAAAAAACTTTACATTTTCATATGTGTGCAAGAGTTTATGACAGTTTGTCATTAGCTACGTGGCACCCACTAAGCATGAAATATTTTTCTCCTAAAGATACCATTGATGTCAGGAAAGAAGGAAAAGCTATAATGCTTTATTCCCAAACCCCGAAATAAGGATAAACACATATATCTATTTGCATAAAGAGGAGTGAGAGAGTACCAATATCTTTAATCTGAATTGACTAAAAGTTCATGCAAATGCATAACAAATGCTTCCATCAAAAGACTTTGATTGAGAAATGACAGATATCTTCAAGCATCAAGCGACAACAACATAGGTTAAACATCCAACTTATGGCTTATAAATCCTCCTTAAAGCAAAGATTTGGATTTGTAATCATGCTTGTCAGATCTGTCGAACTTAAACTATTTGTAAACTCAATTGTCTTGAATTCAACTTTACACAATTTCTTGTAATTAGGTCATTAGGGATAAATCCCTCATGAATATCGTAGTCCTTACGTGAATAACTTATTTTTGATCAAACTAAAGAAGAAGTTTTTCAAAATATGTGCAAGTTGTTTCAAATACCCGTAATCATTGAACCAAAAAACAAAAAAGTACGTGGAACAACTTAGACCATTGTAAAACAATATGTTTTAAATAAATTCATGGCCTACACAGGGTGTTAGTGATGCTTCCCAAATAGGAAAGGAAGCCGTATTAAACTATCATTATTGGAGCTTAGCTTGCTATTTTGGATTCATCATTCATTAATAAATAAACAGTTTGAAGGCACTGGGGAACAAAGAAGAAGAACCAACCAAATGGGCAACCTCCATTTTTCCCCACAGATCACATGGTTTGTAGCAACAAAATGACTTTGTCTCACACTTTTAGGGATCTGCAAATCAGGATAAGAGGTGATAACATTATATTTTCACTACATAATTTATACCAGTTTATCTCTCTGCCTCTCTCTCTGTAAGAGGGATAGTTGTCTAGTCTCTGGCATTATAAGATTATTATGTTTTAGATTAGGCAGTTTGTTTGATTGAGTATCTCTTCTGTAACTATATCTCAAGAAGCAATAAAAAATAATGTCGTAAACTATATTATGTATCGAAACTTTTAACCATTGAAAACATTTTTACTGGCTAAAAAGATATTTATGTGTTTTGGTGGCAAGCATTGATTAAGCCCCTAGCACGTAGGAGAGGATAAACATTAATATAAAGTTGAGAAAACTTGACAAGATGGAACAAGAGGAAAGGAATAAACTAAAGATAAAGAAGAACACTTGGGGTGGTTTTGGGATGTCCATCGTTTGACATAAGCTTAGATTCTCTCGAAAAATAATGCTGCTTTTGTCCCTGATCACTCGTAAATGTATATCTAGAAATTTAGACCATTAGGGTTTAAGACTAATAAACAGTGATTGGTTCATGGAGTTGAAACCTTTAAGCCCATCGTTTCATGTCGCTGGTTTGGCAAGCCAGTGGGACCTTAGGAGAGAAAACACACGCTTAGCCACAAACTACTCTCAGAAGTATTTCTCTTTTACAATATCATTGAACCATATGGAAGGAGGGGAAGAGAAAGGGGTAGGGGTAGGGGTGGGGGTGGGGTGGGGAGTGATTTTTATTGCTCTTCCTTTTTTCAACTTTCTATTTGTTTTGTGTAGGAAGGAGATGGAGATTGGGAAGGGAGGGTGCGGTGACATGAGACCAGGCAATGTGGGGAACACATTCATGCAAAAGTTGAAAAAAAATACTGTACATAGGAAAATAGGTTGTATAAGTGTGTTTTCTTGCTTGAATGGGATTATAATTACTATGTTTTCCAATAAAAACTGTTTTAATAGGATGGTGGACCATGCTGAATTGGAATATAGCTGGGTTGTCTAGATAGTGCTTGAATATGGACACACACACACACACACACACATATTTATATATATTTCTCTATATCTATGTACATACAAAAATGTTATTTAAGATCTAATTTGGTGATAAAGAAAATTGTAATATAATCATAGGATAAGTACATATGTTCTAGTACTCAAAAAAGTTTATGATTCATCTAATCAATAAGTATAATGCATTAGATCACAAAATTTGGTGTACGGCCAACATTATTGATGATATATATAAATTGTATTTGTCTTGTAACTTGATGTTGAAAGATATTGGAGCCTGAAACGGTTGGTCCACCTACAAGTGCAACTAAAAAGGTGGGGTGGTGTGTCATGTCTGATGTCTCCTTTCAATTGACCCCCATGAAGAGAATTTGCATAATTGTATATATCTTTGTTTAACTATCAGTTTGTGCTTCCCACCTCTCCTCTTCTGATATTCTTTCTCATGAAAGGGTGTTTGACGACCATAGGCGCAGCTTCCAATGTGCCCTGGCCCACGACCCTCTTGAAATTGGATCGTGTACGTATATAGAATAATGTAGAGAGCTATCAATGATGCCTCACACGGCTACACATTAAGTGTAATCTGCTTAGGAAAAAAATGATACCAAACTATCCACAGCCAGAGAGATGTAGACGGGTTTGAAGCAAGGGATGTGCTTCAGGAGTGGCGGAAGGGGTACTCGTTTGGGATGGTGTTTGGCGGGGGGAGTGAGCGGGGGTGGTGGCATGACCGGGAGAGTTGTAGAGCAAGAGAGAATGTCATGTGGCTTATCCCTCTCTCTTCGGGATCTCATATTACAAGGTGACACAAACGCAGCTTAAAGAAAGTGATAGACGTCTCCAACTAAATTTAATGAGGCCCATTACAATATTACACAACATTCAATGAAGACCCCATCAAGCTGACCATATTTCTGAGATGTCATTCCTAACTACCAATTTCCTCCAGCTATATAACTTTATATAAAAGAAGCTTTCGCGATTACTTTCATTAAATGTTTGTAACTTAAAATAATACAACGCGGCATTGTATTATGAGATAGTAATACAACCCCACCATGTAGTTCAGCCATGGAAGCAATACATACAGGCTGGTTAAGCGGTTGAACAAAGGTACGTGTCTCAAGTTCAAGTCACATAACACCTCTTTAACCAATGCCCTTTAGTTTGCAAATGATTGAACAATAGATGTAGAAACTGCAATCTCACTCGAACACCGAGACATCTCCATTCCAACTACATGAAGCAATCACATTAGGCATGACAGGATGGAAAGCAACATCCATGCAAGCTTGTTCATATGCCTTGATTTTTTTCATAAGCTCAGAGGATTTAGAGTTGTAAAAGTAAATGCATCCATCCGAGGAGCCAGAGGCAATTTTTTCTCCATCCTGGCTGAAATTGCACTTGATAGGGAACCCAGAAACGCCATGGCTTTCATATCTCCTGTACTTGTCAAGCTTGAAGGGCGACTTGGAAGAGAAGATTGCAATGTAATTTCCATTTGACTGAGCGACAAAATATGGATCAAAAGGGTGGATTCTAATGCATGGACAAGTATACGCCTCCACATAAACCTGAGGAGAAACATACAAGCTTTAACGGATCTCATCTGGATATAGGAACCGAATAGACTACTCAAAAATAAAAAGTAAACACGAATAATCAAAACTATAGCCACAAAAATATACAAAGCAGAAGTCAGAAGTATAAATAGGGACACCCAATGTACGAGCCTTCTGTCACTTCAGAGTCAGCAGATAGTTAGATATAAACAACCTTACTCCTGCATACAAAGAGACAATTTCCGTGAGTTGGACCAGTGACACACAGATCACAATGAAGCAGTCAAGGCCCACTTTCAAGTCAGACATACATAAACAGTTTACCCCAAAAAAACCATATTAGCCAATGCATGTCATTGAGCACATTTCCAAATCCAGGCCAACCTTCTAAGGATTGCAGACATGACATGCCAACTCTATAGATATAGTTTCAGTTCAATTACAGACTGATTCTAACCTGCATGGGCATTTGTATATCAACTAAGCCAAACATTCTTCATCTATTGCAGTTAACTAGTGCCCAACAAGAAAAGGGGGAATAGAAAAAGAAATAAAAAAGTAAAACAGAAAAAACAAAGAAAGAAAGAGAAATAAAAGCCAAAATAAGGAGGGAATTCTTAGACCCACAGAATGTCTGCCAAGCAAATGCAATCATATCCATTTGAAAAATCTCAGACTAATCACATAATCAGGCAATCATACAGACATAGAAGTAAGCAAAACAAAAGGAGCCATCTCTCCATTTGAGCATCCAAATATCCACATAACTCAAAACATCCAAATGTCCATAGAACTCACTATTAGAGTGGATCATCATAATGATGAAATCAAATCACCAAAATGTGAAACATTTTGACCTTCTTCAGAGCCATTTTTAAAATCCCATTTCTCATAAGTAAAATCACACTGGTTGATAACAATTGCCCATAAAAGGAAGAATCAGTTGGGAAACATAAAATCTACTATTCACAAGTCCATCTGTTAACTCCATTGCACAAGTAGACAAGCAACTGATGTCGAAAAAGAAGCCGCATCTATAGTATTCTTCTTATACAACAAAGGGAAATGGTTGATGTATATTTACCTGATTAGATAGCGGAACTTGCCGCAAGACATCCCAAACAATGATTGAATTTTCGCTGATATTGCCTTTGGATTCATCACAGGAAGAAATAAATTGCTTTGCGTCAGTGGTGAATTCTACATCAAGGATTGGACCAAGACCTCGTCTATATTCATGGACCACCTTCCCAATTCTAATGTCCCATAATTTAATGAGGCCCTTTGACCCACCAGAAAGAAATAGGTCGGAGTTGTTTGGATGAAATTTTACGACTCCAACTACCTGATCCTCCTTGAAAACCTGAGCCTCTAATCCCTTTTCAACATCAATTAACCTTGATGAGCAGTCATACCCACAAGAGAGCAAGAACAGTCCATGCTGTGACCACTTCACATCTTTCACAGCTGCATTATGATGGTTAAAGACGCGAGCTTTCTTATGATCTCTGCTCCACACATTCCATATGCAGATGCTATGATCCATTCCCGCAGACGCAAGCAGATGAGCTGAAGACTAACTTTATTGAACATATCAGAAAAGAACTGAGCTGTAGACCAACTTTATTGAACAGAACAGGAACGCAGCCATCATATATAGTAAGCAAAACATATCATGTCTTATAGATAATTTAAATTAATTTACATAACACCAAGCAACTTGAATCTAACAATAAGATAAATTGACAAGCATGGAACTGAACTTGAACACAGCTGCTCCGATGCTGTACTACCAAGAGATAAATTACCAAGAAAACTATTAGAATTAGATTGGGTGATTAAAGCGTTCATAGTTCCTAATACAGCACTGCTTCTAGTATTTTACGAATATAAGCTTCTTAAGTTTCCAAAACTAAATCCTCACATTAACAATTTGATGAAAAAATTTATGGCTTTTTTTCTTTCTTTCCTTTACTTAAACAACATGGCAAATTTAGTCTTCAACTGATATTCTTTTAATTTGGTCATCCTCTTGTTTCTCTTTCACTTGGACTTCCTCTTTCATTCTTACTGATGCTCCCACCCAGTGCATGCCCTAAGTCTCCTGATGGCAGATTCGCTTATTTGTCCCCCCATCTTGCCTATCAGGTATTCACTGTCCTCCAAGAAAGGAGAAAGACCTGTTATAGGACTTGGTGCAGCCACCTAAATCATATTAATAAAACGTTTTTTGCCACCTGTGCCACAAATGGCTTACCATCTTAGTTGCAATTCTAGAAATTGCCCAAGACGAAGTGGTTCAAATTTTAAAACTGATTTCACAGATCTAATCCTGCCTTCAGTTTTGTCACAATAAATAAATAACAAGCTACCCAAGATCAACTAGTAGGGGAAGGTAACTTTTACCCTACCATTAGATATATTCTCCAGGATAAATAGAACAAGGGTAGCAATTATCATCCTGTCATTGTGTGACATGTAAGCCAAACAATGCAATTACATGTGTCTATGCATGACCTTTCAGCATGACAAACCCCCATTGAAGCTTATCCCTCATTCAAGAAATAAAGAAGAGATATTCAACTAGATCGCCAGCAGAAAAATAAGACTTATATCTGACCTAATGAGACCATGTCAATAATGACACTTAACTACTGAACTTCCCAGACACTGAATAACAGGTTGAGACAAATATTATATGACATGCTATCCATAGTTTCGCCACAAAAGCAATCATTAATAAGCTCATTAACCAAAGGCACAACTGAAAGGGGAAAAAGAAGGACCAACATAATTGTCATTGTTAAGATAGATTCCTCACCGTGACTGCTTGACCATTTTAAAGAAGTGACGGCATTTTTGTGGCAATTAAGAGTTGTATACAGTTTTTCAGATATCTGGCTAAGCCTTGGACGGTCCTTTGTTTGATGCCTCAATGATGACAGAATATCATACGGTAGATCTGAATCTGAAATACTTCCCACGACTGAGAGCAAAAAATTCCTCGAGTTAGAAGGTAACATAATGGCTTGAATGAACTTCATGAATAAATTTGGACTGAGAATTTTTTCCAGTGTCAAATTAAATAAGTCCCAGAAGTAAACTAGATGGCATATATGGAGAGGGATGGGCAAGGGGTGTCTGGGACAAAACAACTCCAGCCATGGATCAGATTTTCTGGCCCACCCCTAAATAATCAGGTTCTGAGCCAGGTAACTTGGCCACTTGGTGGCCTGCATCGGTCCATGCACAGTAGAATATAAAATATAATCGTTTATAACATGAGTACATTTTTCATTATTCAAAGGGCCAAGGACTGAACTAAGTGGTCTGTAACAGATTGCAACAGGAAAATGGAAGAAAAAAAAGAGCATATCTCTCAGCACCCTCATTTAAACAGGTAAAAGTTAAGACATTGGATGTCTGGGCTTTAGAAATTATGTTTTTTCATGCTGCCAACTTTTTGTTCTCTTTTTTGTGGCCTCCTTTGGAACTCCTATGAACGTGATTCGTTTTTTTCCAACATTTCAACTTTCCAATGATCCAATCTATGAATGTTAGAAACTAGGAATCTGAACTACAAGCCGGAAATCACTCACCTATTCCAAACTAATAGATTTAAATAGTCAACAATGAGCCTAACTCACTCAAATTTTAGCCTTTTCAAGACCCCAGCATAATAAACATAGCATAACATTGTGAAGAAAATAAGCATATTTTCTTGTGTAATGGACTATAATCCATGCCCCCCCTTCTACTCCCACAACACCGTCTTCCTCGATGAAAAACTACTAAATTAGAGCCCAAAAAAATTGAACTTTTCTCAAACTAGGACCATAAAAGGAATAAAATTCACGGATTCTTCTTCTTTTCTTTTAACTTTCTCATCAACCAAACAAAGATTCACCACCAATTCGCAAAAAAATCGACAAGAACAATAAGAAAGCAGATTATAGAACATGAGATAGAGTAAAGAACCAGGTGATGTGGTGACTGGAATTGGCGGCATAGGGTTTGGAGTCGTCGGAATCGAAGCCAAGGCCGCTCGCTCTCTCTTCGATATGTACCTGCCGGGAAGAGGAGCTTCGGTGGGGAGATTCGGGTTGTGGGTCGGACGACATAAGGGCAAAGGCTTCGTGATTGGACGAAGGTTCTGGGGTTTCGGTCGCTTCGACGGAGGCAATACGGGTCTTCCATGACCGGGTTCATCGTCTTCGTCTGAAGCAGCAGAGTACGCGTTGCAGAGAAGATCCATGGCCGACTCAATTTTCAGAATTCTGACAATTTTAATTCTTAAGTTTGGGTAATTTATTACACGGACCCTTGATATTTAAATTTATTACACGGACACCACTTCATATTTCAAAAGCTACATACCTCAATAAGTAGGAGAAAATAATTATTACAATGATGATACTACGTCACAAAGTGATGTTATATTATCAGCTAATAATATTAAAACAAATAAATATATGGATCTAACTAAAATCAATAACTAACCTGTCATGTAAGCAAATAACTTTTCACACTCCTGTCATATAAGCTCAAATGGAGTTCACCTTTTCTCATTTAAAGTTTTATTATTGGTTGGTGATACCATATCATTAATGGGGATATGGTATCACCGTTGCATTCAATATTTACTTAATAAGTAGACGTCATTAGCGATATTAACAAAAAAACTATCTTACCCTTCTTTTTCTTTCTCTCTCAAAACCCCTAACATCAAGCGGCGCAATGCCAACCCCCACTACCCCACACTTTTCCCAATTGTTACCAATATCCACTACCAAAGTCATTTGAAATCTAAATGCAAACGCGGATCTAGCAACCAGCACCAGAAAGATCCACCCACTGTCAATAAACTCAATACCATTGCATCTCCCAATCCAAAAACCATTGCAGATTTGATTCTACATACACTAGGTTCTCCTGTAGATCCGAAATCAAATCACCATCTACACATAAAAGATCTGGGATAAAATCCCAGAGCTAATTCCTTGTTTGAACAGATTGAGGATTGATTGATAATCTAAGACTTGGATTAGGAGGGATGGATGCAGGTTCAATTAGGGGTCTGGGTAGTGGGTTGTGATGGGGTCGATGGACAGGCATCGTCTTTGAAAGAGAGAGAGAGAGAGAGAGAGAGAGAGATAAAGATGGTTTGGTGGTGGTTGGTGGCTGGGTGGTTTTCAAAACCCACTGCAGTGGTGGCAGTGGTGTTGGATTTATTGATTTAATTCTTAATCATAATTAACTATCAAAATTAATCAATAATTAGACGATTTAACTCGTAAATAGATCTAGTTTTATAAATAATTAATTTGGGGGATATATAGGAAATACAAATTCAAGTGTTATGTTTTTTATTGGATAGATATTAAAAAGGGTAAATTATATCCAAACCTTCAAGATTTGACACTAATGCACACAGATCCTATTATAAAAAGGTATATAAGAGCAACTTCAAGGTTATTATGTAAACTACCTAGCAAAAATATAATTTTTTATTATATTATCTATTTTAGCTAATCATTTTTTTCAAACTCACTCCAACTACGCTATCTATTTTAATTAATCAATTCAACTAACTTTAACTAACTATTAATTATTAAAATTCAAAATACTATGTAATATGCCTATAATTAACAATTCACAATTCATACTCAATAGGTGAATAAGTTGAATGAAGGAGAAAACAAGTGTTTGCCAAGAAAGTATGACACTTAAAGAGCACAATGGTGAAAATGGATTCCATACAATGAGAGCATAGAGTGGAAGTTTTACCTGGTTCGCTGAGAAGACATTGAGTTTCCTACTAGAGCACCAAAAACAAAGCCGTCAAAACCAGCTAAAACAACACAATAAAATCAAAAACCCTAAGCGAATAACAGAGAAAGCAATCGTGCAGAAATGACACTTAAATTGAAAGGTAAATTTCTATTCGCCAATGAAGAAGGAGGTCGTTTCAATCGAAAATCAAAAATTGAAAATCGAAAACCAATTGAAGTTTGAAATCAAAAATCGAATACAAGCATAACTATAATATAAGTCAAATTTCAAGTACATGAAGCAAACAGAATCTGCCTTTTGAAGATGATCTTCTGTGATTAAGCCTCTAGGGTGTTGTTGGCACAAAAATCAGAGTAGCTAGCGTTTTTGTTCTAGCCAGAAGTAGCTAGCCAAATAATGGTAATAAGAAATAGTTAGTGTGATAACTAGTCCCTTGGAGTCAATATTTAAGGATTGACTATGTGATATAGCTAAAAAAAGTATTTTATAGAGTCTATTTGAGTTGTTCTAAGAGAAGATATAGAATGAAATCATAGTTATGAGAAAACAGAAGGTGAACTTATTATTAAAAGTGTGTATATAGTATGAAGTGGATTTAGTTAAAATGAAAAAGAGTGAGATAATAAAATTTTGGGAAAATTTCAACTGCACCTTCTCTAGTTTATCATATCTTCAAAAACCCCCTCTAGTTTCTAAATCTTCAATGACACCCCTTGTTAGATTAACAATATTAACTAGAATGTAATTTTACTAAATTACCCATGATATATTTGAGTATAAACTTCATCCACATTCCCTCTAAGTATGTATATCTTCAATGAGACCCCTTCTAGATAAGCATATCTTCAATAAGACCCACTTTGTTTTCTAATTTTTTTAGGTATTAAAATTTGATTCAAGTTAATTAATTTTTTTATATATTAAAATTTGAGCTATTAAAAATTATATTTTTTTACGTATTAAATTTGAACTAATTAAAATTCTATTTGAGCTAATTAAAAATTATTATTAATCGACTCAAATCAAATTTTAATCAACTTGTATTGAATTTTAGTCAGCCAAATTTTAATACATAAAAAATATAAATTTTAATTGACTCAAATTTTAATAAATCAAATTTTAATTGACATGAATTTTAATAAGAAAAAATATAAATTTTAATCTACTCAAACGCGAATTTTAATCGGCGCAAACAACTCGGGTAGAGTTCAAATCAATTCAAATTTTAATATGAAAAAATAAATTTTAATAAGATCGAATTTTAACACTTAAAAAAAATTAAAATTTATTCAGCTTCAATCAAATTTTGATTGGTTCAAATTTTAATATATAAAAAAATAAATTTTAATCGGCTAGAATTTTAATAAAATTTTATGTAGAAAAATTACTTGAGGTTTATGTAAGAGCATTTTTGGTATTTTGGATTAATTTTTTTTTTGTTAGAAATGGTAGTTTAATGGTAAAGGGGTGTTAGTGATGTTTAAAAAGAAATTAGAAGGGGTGTCATTGATGTTTTTGATAATAGATGAGGTGTCTTTGAAGATATAGTAAACTAGAAGGGGTGTGGCTGAATTTTTTCCTAAAATTTTGGATAATTATCATTGACACCCCTTTTAGATAGACATATTTTCAATGAGATCTCTTCTATTATTTAAAGCATTATTGACACTCCCTATCAGACTAATGACATTAACTAGAATGTAATTTTACTAAATTAATTTGATTTATTTTAGAAAAAACTTTTCTTGCACTCCCTCAAGATAGACATATTTTCAATGAAGGCCTTCTATTTTTTGAATTTTTTATGTATTAAAATTCGAGTCAATTAAAATTTGATTGGAGCTAAATAAATTTCAGTTTTTATGTAGTAAAATTTGAATCAATTAAAAAATATATTTTAATACTTAAAAAATATAATATGAATTTTAATTAGCTCAAATTTTAACACATAAAAAAATATATTTTAATCAACTTGAATTAAATTTCAACTGACCTGAATTTTGATACATAAAAAAATATATATTTAAATTAATTCAAATTTTAATACGTAAAATTTTTTTTAATCAGTTTGAATTGAATTTTAATTGACCCAAATTTTATTATGTAAAAAATATAAATTTTTATCGATTCAAATCGAATTTTAATTGGTGCTAACAACTTAGGTTGAGTTAAAATTTTAATATGTAAACAAATAATTTGAATAGGCTTGAATTTTTATACAAAAAAAAAAAAAAAATTTAGTCAACTCGAATTGAATTTTAATCGGCTCAAATTTTAATATGTAAAAAAATAAATTTTAATCAGCTCGAATTTTAATCAAATTTTATGTAGAAAGATTGTTTGGAATTTATGTAAAGATAAATTTTAATATTTTGGATGATTTTTTTTATTAAAAATGATTGTTAATGGCCTGGATATCAGTGATACTTAAATATAAATAATAAAAATGTGTCAGCATTGTTTTAAATAATAGAAGGATATTCCTATCTAAACTGGTATGTGTAATTACCCTAAAAATTTTGATGAGGTGATGTTACGTTCACGATTTTGGATGATTTGTAAAAGAAAGAAAAAATAGAATTATGGAAGAAAATCTGCTTCGAAGGGATAAAAACCTCCAATGGCTCAATTCGAGAAGAACCAAATTTTCAAAACTTCCATAAGAAAGTTCAATACAACATTCAACATTCAACATATTCATTTCATTGATAAAAAGACATTTAAATACAAGATAATAAAACTACATTAATAACTAACTTGACCCATGATTCCATTATCTTAGTAACCACCTAAAAAACTACCCACAAAATATTCTACTACTAACTCACTTACTAAAATATCTACCTAATAACTACCTCTCACATAAAAATATGTACATAACAGGTGATAATAGATATTTGTTGGGGGAAATGACCCGAAGCATCGAATTTATGGTAATGTACTATGTTACAGTACTACAAATATGTGGCCTCCTTGGTTTTTTTTCTTGATCAGAAGCCTCCTTGTTGAAAAGGCGAATAAGGTTTCTATAATGGCTGAAGACGGTGTTGGAAAAATTAGTATAATTATACATAATTTTATTTAACAACATAATTATAAAAACATAATATAACAAAAATTCAATTAAATATATAATACAATAACATGCGATTAGAACAATATAAAATAGACAATAATAAATTAGAAAGAGCTGACCTGTGATATTTGAGAGGCGTGTAATCACTGTCCTAAAGCAACTATGCCTCCCCATGTGACGGTACTAACGGACATTTGCAGCTCCAAGATCCAACCCAAATATGCTCACAACAGCACCTCCTCAGGGGTCACGTCCACTGGAAGGTTGGAGTGAACCTGACTCGAATCGAAGTTGCCCAAAACATAATTGGAAGATACATATACAATATATATGGAAAAGTATACATACTACAAAACCATATCACCCATTAGATCATATGAGCCCCTTTTATATATGCTTGAGAATGCTAGTTATTATAAGCTTTTAAAGTCCACCATCTAATAACTCTCACCATTCAAAGGCATTCAAATGTCCAATTAAAATAAAATATAATTACTCATTTAAATCATATAAAATCCAATTAAATCCTAAATTAAAAGTGATTCATTAAAATATATAAAATAAATTAAATGAGAAATTTTAAAGCTTTTATTTTTTAACAATCCCCCACAAGTTTTAAAATTTTGAAATGACTCCAATAAATTTATATAAATGTATAGATAGAAAATATGGCTTATCCCCACCGACCACTCAGTTGGGCAGCCTCTTATATAACTTCTTTTTTCTTGTAACAGTCCATTAAAACTAACATTAATGACAAAATTTAATCTGCCATTCAAGTGTCCAATTATAACGACTGTAACTGAAATAAAATAATTAGAAAGTTTTAAAAACTTTAATTTATTCCAACAATCCCCCACATGGTTTTAAAACTTGAGAATTTTTTACATATAAAATATATAGAAAATAAGGGCAACTATAATACTGTGCAATAGGTGTAGGTGTCTTTCGGACTTGAACCTCACTTAGTGTTGACAGCCTCCCTCTGAAGGATCATAGTGACCAAAGACTTGAACTAGACCCTTTGAGCCAGAGTTTAACTATCACACACACAGTACCGATATTGGTCAGGATTCGCGGGTCAGTGCATTTAATGGCCATGCACTTAATCTTGATTCTCATGAGAGTTTCTAGAGAATAGCCCAATTCTCATAGTCGCGGCCTCACGACTACTCTCACTTAGGTGAGCCCTCCAAGGGTACATGTGCACAATACCTTGCAGGAGTGTTCCTGCCTCGGTCTCATTCAGGATTAAATCCTTCCTTACCGTCACACTACATATGCACCTCTGTCATAGGGATGAGCATGAAAATATATCCTCTTAGGATATTTTCTCAATAACGGTGCTTATCAGTCACGCAATATGGATTGTTTCTACACTTTGAACTTCTTTCATGGGGTCCCCAATCACAGAAGTTGGGTTACCTCCCTAGGTGACTCCCTTATGGGCTTAAGCCCATCCCCCTCGACAGTTCTGAGATAACTTTTCTCAAAAGCAAGGCTTTCCTCGAAAGCTCACTGATCAAATTAATCAGCTTCGTGTGGCTGAGATATATAAATTTTTTGTAAAATGATATCATTCTTCACAGATAAAAATCTCGCTCAAGCGTTGCATGCCTCCATTCCTTCTTATTGATATTAATCTGACCTGTCTCAAACATCACTGATAAATACCACATTAAAATGCATTTGTTTGAGACGATGTAAGAGCCACAAATAAATCACTTAGGTAAGAAACAATTTATATAAACATCTCAGTAGAGCTGCAATTTTCAAGACCAACGGACAGATACCGAAATACAACTTATAAGAGAAATTTAGTCACATGTGCATCATTATTCTCCCACATTTCCATGAGTTCTGATGATATCCTTTTTTTTTTTTTTACTTACTGGTTTAAAGTTGGAGCTATGTCATTCCAAGGTCATGTAGCTCATTAGAACAATATTTGTGTCAACCTCTACATTAACAACCATTTCCCAATAATAATCCTCCAATAGGTTGACAATCACACAATTAGACTAATTGTTACATGCCATAATTTGTCTATCATTTTATCATCAAGTAAATGGCACCATTTAATTGGTATAACACATAGACTTGCAAGTAGTAAATTTTAAAATTCAGATAACTCATAGATTTACAAGTAGTAAATTTCAAAACTCATATAAAACCCATTTATTTTCAATTGAAGAATAAAATAAATCTTACCCCCACATTTTTAGAGTTTTGATGACAGCAAGTGAAACGCATTACTATCATATAGTGTTCAAGAGATGCAAGTTAAGAATTTTAAAATTAATCATCAGTTGGAAATTTTAAACTCTGGTAATAACTTATTTTATTTTCAACTCGATGGATAAGACACCACGACCTATATGACTCATCACCAAAATGAGTGTTTATCCCGACCAAATAATAATTTGACTCAGACCATATATTCAAGTATTCACTTACTGCAAGGCAACATGACTTACTTAGTTATACCAAAATTTTAATCATCAAATCCATGATGATATATAGCAACTTGACCCTATGCATGGTTTCAAAAGATTTTATCGCCAAGAACTCCTACAGGGTCGAATGGTTTGAATAACAGAAAACCTATTTTTATTATCTGCTATTTTTGGATTTCAAATTTCAATATTTACATAAACATATATTAAGGATGTTACAAGCCTACGCAATGTGAGGCACACTTAATAAAACCCATCACTACTCACAACTCTTCTTTCAAATATTCACCACCAATGAACATGAAATCAAAGCAACATGTATCTAACCATACCAAAATTGGAACACCCATCCTATTCCAACATCTCAAAGGATAATTTAAATACACTTCAACTTATCTCAAAATTTTTCTTTTCAATAAAAGTGTTCTTTCTAAACAATTTATCAATATTATTTAAATGAAAAGTTTCTATTTTTATTTTATTGGACCAGACCATATATCCCGATATCAACACATATTCCACGATTTCCATCTCAATCATTTGCCCTAGAATTCTCGATGTTTTGCAGGTATTAAAAGAAAACTAATATTTATATTTATCACGAATGAAGCAAGAACTCAAGATGTCATTGTACAATTGGTGGCAAATATCACCAATGACCAATCACATATTAGATATATGTAAAAATAAAAGGCTAAATATATAGCTAATATTTTTTTTTTAAATGATCACAAACTGCAAAAGATCCCTCTAACTAATGTGATTTAGTTATCACATGTATATATGCTCATGCAATGAAATTTGTACCCAATAATTTCAAGCATAATATATGTAGTAAAAACAAAGGTGTTCTACATTCACAAATAAAACTAAGGATAGCCACCTATTGATTTGAGATTTAATATCTAAAATTTCAGTCAATAGATAACTATTAGACCCCCACTAATGTTGAAATAATATTAGACGCATATGCTACTTGAATTTAATGAGAGGAATAAAACAGTTTGTATTATAAGAAATCTAATGGTGGACTAATAGTCGAAAACCTTGAAGAAAGTTTATACCTCACAATTGATATTTACATGAATCATGTTTATTAAAGTACTTAAATGAATATAATAAATAGATGCCAACCAACGGCTCATATGAAATAAACAGACAAATGAACAATTACAACATAGAGCATCCTATAGAAATTGAGCAATAAAACCAAATGACTGTTACTTTGCATTCAATATCTCGAATTATAGCTTCAAATAACCGATGACTGCTATGTAATATTTTTAAGGAATTATGCACAATGTGGACTTCATTGTTAAATTATTATATGAATTGCCCTCTTTAACAATTCTTTCAGTGGTGAATGGGTTCCAACCTACAAGACGGTGCAAAACTCCAACTCGAGTTTTATTAGATTCAAGTAATCTATATTTCGACAAGTCTAGAAATTTGAACAAATACTTTCCTTCAAATTTCTCTCATGTTATCCACGACTTTACAACCACAACTAAAACGTCAAAACAAAGTCACCAACCATAGTCCATTAGTAGGCGGTAGAATGTGGGAGGTGTCATACAATAACAACCAGTTATTAGGGTCTGCAAATTTACTAATACGACAGCCTATAACCTTAACCATAATTACAGTAGTAATATCACAAATCTATAACAACCCACTAGTTAATTTGATTTTATTATAGAATGTTGTTATGGTCCAAAAATGTTAATGACAAAACTGATTTGGTAATCAAAGACTACACCGAAACAAGTGTATTCCTTCATATTTTTTTTTCTTTTCCAAATAGCATTGAAGAAGCATTAGCCAAAACAATCCATATAAAATATTTATATATATTCTGAAAGTTTTTAGACAGCCAAAACAAGACTTGTGTTAATGTAGTTTTTTTATTTTAAAGGAGGAGCAACACCAGGATTACTACAGTGAAATACGCCAACAGAAACTTAGTGTGCATAATCAAGCGTGTTATATACTGCTATTATGACGAATTGCTCAAAAATTCAACTAATGAAACCGATAAAACAAATAATGACCTTTTAAACCATGGCCTCATGGCCTCTAGTATTGTATTAATGACCAAAAAAGAGTGGAACTGGATAACTTACCCTTCACTAATCAAGCTCAACGCCAATTTCACCAAAACTGACGGTGAAACCCCTAATGTCAGATGGATATATGGAAGTTAATGTAGGTTTCTCTGTCTCAAAATCTACATAATTCATGTTCCACTGATGCATCATATATGAGGTTGTTTTGAATAAAATTTGGAATAATTATTCATATAGTATGTCTTATAATTCTACTAGCCTCATATTTTTCTATATATATACTTGTTTTGTTTCATAGAAATTTAAGTATTTATTTGTTTAATTTATTTTGACACAGGAACCTAAACTTAATCATTCTGCATATTCATCTCTATTCTCCGAGCTGCAACAATGGCCAACGCAAATGGCGGCGAAGCTAAGAAAGTTGAGGAGTTACAACCTCATCCGGTGATGGAACAGTTGCCTGGTGTTCAATATTGCGTTAACAGTTCATCTCCATGGCCTGAAGCATTGTTATTGGGGTTCTGTTCGGGTAAAAAACTGAACAATTAGTGAACTGAGCTGAGATGCGC
>CM042197.1:3152830-3170217 GCA_023539305.1 Ilex asprella
ACACATACTCCTTATAATAGTATCAGGGTTAGAAACTTAGATTGTTTTGTCTCTTTTTTTTTTTCACAGTAGGGGTGAAAAAGCTGAAAGCAGCTTTCGATCGATGCTCCAAGCTGACTTGAACACAAATTTTCAGCAAGGAGCTGGGATGGCATCTTCTCAAGAACAGTGGAGAGAGAAAATTTATTCTGGGAGTTCTGAGGACTCATCTTTGAACGAATTCAAGCAAATCAACCGGGGTTTAACATTGGATCAACCTCAGTATAGTTCTCATATCAGCTCCAATGATAGCAGTGCTATAACATGCCAGGGCTTACCAACTAGTTTTCAGATGGATTCAGCTATGTATGGAAGTCCTACTATGTTACAAGGGTTATTGATATCTGATAATCAGCAACAACAGCCTAATTTTGAGAGCCGGACGATGAATTATTCGTATCCATCTAGCTATGGCATGAACACAGGTGAAGTGATGCCTTCTTGGTCTAAATTTCCACATTTTCTTAGAACTTCTCCTCCAAAACAGCCACCTCAAAGCCAGTTACAGTTCTCCAACAACGCACCGTTTTGGAATTCTTCCACAACACCAATGAATGATGCTCGGCCTAGCTTTTTTCCCTCATTACAATCGCAATTTCCCACAACTACCTTTAATGAGAAACCGAAGGTACTCAGCTTAACTCAACAAATTCTTAATACAGATTTTTTTTGGTGCAAACAAAAAAAGGAGTTTGTTAACATCTTCATGATTAGGGTTTCAACTGTTTAATATCGTAATTTCCACACACGATATTTCAACAGAATACATCAGAAGTTCGGGAGTTGGGCACAGTAACGAAGAAAGGCAGTTGTGAACCATCAAATAAAAGGCCCCGGAATGAAACGCCAACACCTTTGCCAGCTTTTAAGGTACAAATAAGTTCAAGAACCTTTTGACAATGGGGACCTTTAAGCTTTTTTTCCCCTTTTTTCATAGCCACGGATGATAGATGAGAACATATGTATCTTTGTTTCTCATCAGGTGAGGAAAGAGAAGATGGGAGACAGAATCAGTGCACTGCAACAATTAGTTTCGCCTTTTGGAAAGGTAAACTTCCGAATTTATTTAACTTTCACAGAAGAGTAGAGTGAGTCAGTGAGATCATTTTCATTCTGAATTCATAAAAGTTACATTGATTTATGTCAATTGTGTAATGATATTATTTCAGACGGATACAGCTTCGGTGCTCTCTGAAGCTATTGAATACATCAAGTTCCTCCATGAACAAGTCAGTGTAAGTTGTATAAGTAGTAATTAATTATGAAAACCGGAAAATAAACTGTTCCAAAGTTTAAACTTTCCTAACAAATGCTCTTGTTTTCACTTAAAATATAATAGGTGTTGAGCACGCCATACATGAAAATTGGAGCTTCCACCCAGCACCAACAGGTACAGAACATAATTCTTTTTGTTTCGTGCTACTCATAAAATAGATATCCATTCATAGTGAGAATCTTTTTAACTTACTAGCTAGGTTTAAAACCTTTTCGCTTCTTCTTTCTTTCGAAAACAATATTTCTTTTTTCTGGTTATGCAGAACTCTGATAAGTGTAAGGGTCCAGAAGGACCCAAGCAAGACCTTAGAAGTCGAGGATTATGTCTGGTACCGGTTTCAAGCACCTTCCCAGTCACCCATGAAACGACAGTCGATTTTTGGACCCCTACATTTGGTGGAACTTTCAGATAGGAGGACCAAGAACCCGAACGATATTCAGGCTTAGAATTGATTCCTTTTTTTTTCTCTTTTCGGAACTAAGATTACAACTTAATCTAGTGAAATTATGACTAAAAAAAAACCAATTCTGTACAATGCAAGTAGTATTTCATCGAACCCTAGCCAAGTGGGGGAATGACAAGATAGAAAAAAGTACAGGAGCCGTGTAACTGTTCTTCTCCAGATGGATCCAGAACAAAAAAATATGCTGAAAGAGAGAGAAAAAAGGAGATCACCCTTTAAAGGACAGGGACTGCTGGATCAGCTACAGGCAAAATGATGCAGCTTTGGACAATATTAGGGACCATTTGACAGGAATATAGTCTTGTAATAATTAAAGAATTATGATCAAAGATTCGTTAGGAATGAACAGGTGGTAGATTTAGAGAAAGTATAGATTAGTTTAGATTCGATTAATCTGTTGTTTGTAGCTGAATTTAACTCAATGAAGGATAAAGAAGCTTTTGCTGTTGTACCTTTTCGTGCATAGAACCTGCACTGCACTGTACTGTACTGTTAATAAGAAGAGAAATTAAGGAATAATTTGAAGTTAAGAATAGGAATAAGTGTGGGTGGGTGGGTGGGTGGAGGGGGGGGGGGGATCATTTGATTGGAAATCTAACTTTTGATTTGTTTATATGTTTGGAATATGTTAGTGGAAGTCAGAGGGTGACCCATGCGGCCTCTTTTTAGGGTTTTTAAGAAATGGAGGGATATAGGTACAGGACCTATCAACCACACTTTCGTGCTTTTTATCGAATGGTCACATTGAAGTGCATCCATTGGAAAGTAAAGAGAAGCCAAAACGCATCTCTCTCTCTCTCTCTCTCTCTCTCTCACACACACACACACACACAGTTACTTATGATTTACTCACTGATGGTATCTTCTTTAATTCTAAGTCTTGAATTTATTGGCTGGAGGATATTGTAGTATTTCTCCCCCTTAAATTATTGATTTTTAATTTACCCATATTTCTCTATATATATAGTGGTTTGGAACATATTTCTCAGTCTATTGTCATTACACAAAAATACAAGACACTAGTTTATTCTAACAATTTTTTAAAATTTTTACCATTGTAATTTTATACTGAGATGTCGCATTGACAAATGTGATATATATACTACATGTGAAATTTCATTTTCTATACACTAATTCTGGTGTTCCATCATTTTCAACATGGTGGTCTTTAGTATTTGTCACATCTTTCAGATTAGAACACTAATTTAACCAAATACAAATTTTTAATTTTGAGTAAACTTAACTTTGTACTTAAATGTCGCATTTGTAAACGTGACATATATTTTCTATGTATTATCCTCTATGACATGACGATGCTTAATAATTATCACGTCTTTTAAGTTGAAACACTAGTTTATGTATTCAACGACATCCAAGTAAAAACTTAAGATTGGCCAAAATTAGAAAGCTTCATTGGGTTAAAATAGGAACCTAAAAGAGGTGCCTAATACAAAGGATGCTCATGTTGTAGGGGGTATAACACTATAATTAGTGCATGGGGAATGAAATCCCACATAGAAAACATGTATAAAAAACATGAAAGAAAGAAGGTGATGTAAAAGATGAAAGAGTAATCTGCAAAAGATGAAAGAGTAATCTGCATTAATCTGCATAAAAAACATGTATCACATATGTGAATGTAACATCGTCGTATATTAAAAGAAAGTTTCGGAATCATGTATTTGGATTGAAAAGCTTCAATTAAATTCACGCTTTTAGATAAATAATAGAAGAATGAGAAATGAGTTTTAAATCACAATATTAGGAGAATAAAGCCTAAAATTGAAGTACTTTTGAACATGATTTGATATTGTAGCATATCTACCAAAATAGGCACCTTAACCATATCATCAAGTACTTTAGAACTAGATTTTGAATTTTTTGAACAAGTTAGCTTTACTTAGAAGTGTAAATGAATACAAAAAGAAAGCATAGACAAGCTTTGATCATTACTACGACCATGTCATGTGCACGCCAATATGAGACGATCTTATTTTCCAAAATAAAAAAATAAAAATTAAAAAGATAATATATTATGTCTCCTCAGAAAATTTTATGTATTCTCAATCCCAATTTTGTCTGGAATATTCATTTGTGGTAACTCAGATGCATTTGAAAAATTATTTTCTTGGTGAAAAACAGGAACAGACAATGATTTCACAGCACTGTTGTGGTGATTGGCGACTTGAGTGTTCTGAACTCAATTTTTTGTAATTTTTTAAGGTCAATTCATGAAGAATTTATCTCTTATGAATACCCTAGTCTTAGTGTGGATAGTCTGCCTTTGATCGGACTGGAGAAAAAATTAGTCGAAGTGTACTTAAATTGGCGCAGACACTCCTAACCGTTTGACAAAAAAGAAGGTGATGTAGAATTTGTTCTGAGTGATTTCCTAATCCAAGCTAAGCTTCCTTCAGACAAGAAGGATCTTTGGCACCCTTAAAGCATTCTCCCTATTATAAATGGAATTTTGAAACTTATAGGCATCTTGACTCGGTTATATCTTATCCGATGACTGACTTTCATGCATCAAATATTGAATATCAAAATTTGAAAAGGATAACATTTAAAAAATTATAATTCATGTATATCTTTGGATTTTACTGCAAAATCTATTATGGATCAGGATATGTGGTGTTGGCCCTATGAATATTTGAGGGAAATTCAGGAGTCTAGGTCTACTTATTTACCTTGTGGTACTAGGAAAGAGGTGATCTAGGGGAGCCTGTCTGCTAATTGATGCTACCATGTAGCTTCAGCTTGGAATGCTATTAGACTTCATCATCCTCTTGTTACATGGTCTCATATCATTTGGTTTGGAGATTCAGTGCCAAGGTGGAGTTTTATGTTGTGGTTAGCCATTCAAAGGAAGTTTCATACCAAAGATAGAATACATATATATACTGAAACGATGAAATGATACTGATATTCAGTGTGTTTTCTGCAATGTTGCAGTTGAAAATTTTTGCCATTTGTTCTTTCAGTGCTCTTATTCTATTAATTATATTATTAATCGATGTGATTCTTCCTTGGAGGATTTATGTTCGGATAGCCTCATTAGTATAACTACAGATAACGAGAAGAGAAATTTTTTGCAGAATTCGATTTTTAATTTGTGTTTATCAGCTATAGTTTACTATGTTTGGAAAGAAAGAACTTGAGAATCTTGTACAATACAACTAGGAGTCCCAATACAATATTACATGTGACTTTGAATATGATTAGAGGCAAATTATCCTCATTGAGGTCTCCCACTACTACTTATAGCATAAGCATTTTTCAATGTTGTGATTGGTGATTGGTGATTGGCGTTTAATCCTTTTATTACTGCTGGTTTCAAGAGGAACAAGGGGTTAATTGTGCTACATTTGTGTGAGTATGTGTTTCAATCATGTCAGCATGGACGTAAGCAGAGCAGACAACCTATGAGCTACAGGTACAACACCAACCAACTTGCCACTACACATTGCTGAATTTAATAATGAATTTGTTTATTCTACCAGCTTGGCAGATGGGCGCACTACTAAATTAGTCGGCGATTACAAAATAGATTAGACTAATAAACAAATCCTGCAATTATGGGTTGCATAACCCAAAATGGGAGGGTTTTTTTTTTGTGTTGGAAAGGGAAGAGGGTGTTCAAGGTTGAGGTGCAACTCAGATAGGTTAAGAGGTCAACTCTAATCCAATTCTAGGTATATGATCTTCAATCTTAATTCGACTTCAATCTGAGGTACTTAACTCGAGCACTGTCCAAGTTGAATTCAGTTTGAGTTCGAGTTATTTAATTAGGACTGATTGTGGGTTAAAATTCGAGATGAGCTCGTTAAAGTGAATTGTAAAGAGTAAACCCTAATTATAAGTTAGACTATTGAATTTTTTAATTTATATATTTATTTTTAAATATGTTCGGGTTGAACTTGATTTAATATTAAAATTGAATCCAATTTACATATTCGGGTTAAACTCGGTAACCCGAGGCCTCAATCAAAAGTTGATGAGCTCAAACAAGTTTGTAGAGTTGGTCTGCACAGGGATCTGACACTATAATGCCAAGCAACACTGCATCAATCCAGAGTTTAATTTAGCAATTTGTTCTCCAATAGAACCTGTTACAATCTTCTGTTCTTGTTCGAAGAAGACACATCATAAATAACAATCAGAAGGAAACTGTTAACACAATTGATCACACACTTTTATCATTGAAAGAAACCTCCGTACTTGGAGAACACATACAAATCTTGTATCCAACAAAGCAGGAATAAATTTTTTGCAACGGGGATTAGCAGGATATATGCATTCTTTAAGGAAAGAATTAGTATAAGAATGCCAAACGGTATCTTCTTATTGAATAAGAATCATGAAGCTCCCTTGAGTTTCTTGGTGATGGTGGCAATGTATTTACTACCTTGGTGGAAAGCCTGCTCCAACTCAAGCTCAGATGGGATTCTTGAGCCATCGCCAGCATAAGTTCCCACACCATAAGGACTTCCACCTTTCACTTTCTCTATTTCAAACATTCCAGCCCCAAATGTATATCCAATGGGCACAAAGATCATACCGTGGTGAGCCAGCTGAGTAATGGCAGTCAACCTATAATGCATATTACATACAAAAAGGAGAAAGAGGAAAGTTAATTCCACCACCCTGGGATCCGGTACTATAGAAGATGGGATTTTCAACTCAAGTTCAGATGGGATTTTCAAGCAGGAACTTATGCAGTAGTTTCTTGTCCACCACCCTGGGATCCGGTACTACAGAAGATCCCAGCAGGCTTGCCTGCAAGCTGTTGTGCTCTCCACAGACCGTCGGTGGCGTCAAGAAATGCTTTGAATTGAGCAGCCATCATTCCAAATCTCGTGGGAAAGCCAAAAACAAAACCATCAGCCTCAGCAAGTTCGCCAGGGGTAATAAGTAGAACATCACTCTTTCGAGGTGCACTCATTTCCCAAGCACCTCATCAGGTAGTGTCTCAGGGACCTGACCACGCAAAGATATCATGTCTTCAAGTAAGCTGTCAGCAATAGGATAACTGCTTCGTGCTAAAATGGGAGCTTGAGTCAAGCAGGAAACTCTAGTGTCAACGCAAAGAATGCATAAACCAAAAGCAGGATATAGGGCACGAATCATATTTCCAAACAGATTAGTCTTTGTTCCTGAAAACTTAGTGAAGAAAGTAATCAATTTCTCAGTCTAATGCATTCCTGAGGTCTGGGAGACAGAAGTTGCTGCGACTTGGACATTCCGCCTTTGAGAGAGCTTGGTCTTTTTAAGTTTTTGTCTTCACATTTCTTTCTTTTCTTGTTCTGGTTTTGGTCCTTCGTTTAGTTTGATTTTATACGTGTGCGAAAGAGAGAGATGATGATGATGATGATGAACAAGCCAAAGATTGGATACAACTATTTCCAGCTTAGAAGCACTATTAAAAATTTAACGAAGTCAAAATCATGTCCATTAGCTCTTACCTAACTGAAATCCCTCATAACATAAATCAACAAAGTGTAAAAAAAAAGCGAAGTGTTGGGACATATAAAGGAAGATGTTTAGATTTAAGCAAGCATAAAAAACGTGAAGCTAAAAATTACAAGGCAGTGTAACAATAAGTAAATGATTCATATGGTGTAGGAGGCAGCAAATCCCAGTGGAGAATTGAATAAGGTAGGACTAATTAAGATGCTAAAATGAACAATGACAACAACACCAAGTGGAATCAGCACCACTAAGGGACACCATGGTACAAGTAGAATGTCCAAGAAGTTGTGCACTTGACCTCCAAACAGTTGCAAAAGCATTTGATGATAGCTGAGTAGTAGCCGTTCACTCAAACCTTACAGTTCAATGAAGCTAGATACTACAGAAGAAACATATTTCTCCATGAGTTCATTTAACAAATAAGTATGAATCCATGTTACAGACTCGACATCCTTGTCTGTCAGGCATCTCTAGTGCTAAAAGTCGTGGATATCAACTCAGACAATCAAAGGCATCTCTTTGGTTCTTCATTCGTGTCATCTCCATTTACTTTTCTTTACCCATTAACTTTTGTTTTTGCCATTTAGCGGGAACGGAGTGGATTTTCCCCCAAAATTTCTTTTTGATCATAGCTACTTTATTTTATTGTATACTGAACATTCTATCGCACAAACTGGACCTTGTAATTTATAGGATGCAAGCAGCATGCACATGTATAAATAATACAGAGCACACATTTTTCCAAGATACAAAAGCCTCAATTAATTTTTTCCCACATTTATAAAAGGCTGATCAAGTTAGTATTTCCATATATGCAGCATGCAGAGATGCTTCTCTATGCTTTGCTTGTCTTTGATCTTTTATACCAAAAGGAAATCAGAAACAGAAAAAGAAAAAGCATCTACCTGCCATAGTTTGGCTTCAACTTCTTCAACAGATGCAGCCCCTTTCTTTATTTCTTCTGCTAGTTTCTCCACATGTCCATACATAGAATAGTACCTGTCGATGGAAGGAAAGAACAAAGCAGAAACAGAAACAATTTAACCTCATATAACTTGGATGTATTTAGTTCTCAATGCAAGCAAAAAGCTGAGCAAATAAATGTGTCATTATGTGATTAATTTTCTTTATTTAGGAACCATTAATTGGTGCAGCTGTAAAAGCTAGATGTGCCAAGCACGAGATCACTGCTTCAAACCTCATGCAAATAAAACCAGATAATAGGTCAACACTAAGTACACCCTCCTACCACTCCTGCTGTACTAAATATCACCATGATTTTAAGGTAACTCGCCATTAATCACAAAGGCATGGGCATGGCCCACTGAGCCTGTGGGAAAATCATTTTTTGGCATAAGGCTAGACTTAAACAAGTGGACAACAATTCGAAATAAGTAAACTAGTAAAGAAGAAAGGGTTGAATGCGCCATTGAATGATACGGCGAATTATACAACTTTTAGATTTAAGTACAAGCATAATAGTGAAAGTTTTAGGAAAATGCAAAAAAATTGTTTTCCTTTTAAGAGTAAAAATAGTACAAAATTTAATCGAATAATTCGGTACAAATGTTAGCAACATGGAAGCTATAGATGGGGTTTCTCTTCTATAGAATCCAAAAAGATTGTCTTCCCTCATGTTCCAACCCCGAATATAATTCTCTGTTTAGTTAAAAAGAGACTCCTCCTTTGTGTTGGACTTGTTTGCTTTTGGCTATAGCTTCACTTTTAAACTAATTGCAAACAACTCTATATAAGCTATGTTTCTCTTGGATGTGTATGTGTGTATGTGTATTAGGTGGAAGCTGTTTCCAATTGCTAGCTCCAACATATAGAGAAGTACCTTCAAAACTTAAATTATTTCTATGTAGGTAACAACACTAGCATTCTCTCTCCATAACTTTAGAGGAATATATTTCCATCATCTTTCCTATAAACTAAGCCTTAAGAAGAAAAATATGAATCCAATTAACTTCTACAATAATATAGAACCAAGTTACCTACTCATCATCCTGTTGATATAATAGGTCTTTTTAGGTCCTGGCTCGTACTTGTGCGTTTATTCCAATTCCTAAGTGCCCTAGTTGACACTATCTTAGTATCTTACAACTGTCTGGTATCTCCACTCTTCAAAACAAAACAGCTCCTCAAACAGGAACAGCTATGCATTCCTATAGTCATGCAATGTGAAAACAAGTTCTATTGATTCTCTTTAAGTGAGATGAATCTATCAACAGATCAAGAAAGAGTAAATAACTAAATAACATATAAAGATAAAAAAGCAAGTTGTTAGTAATTGAATGGAGGGAAATCACACCAAGAAGTATTTTGTAAATATGCATTTATTATCATTGAATGGTGATTGGGCAAAAGATCAATTGATTAGTTGAGAGTCTTGAGACAAGCATATGGTATATTCAAGTTTCCTGAGTCAAATCCCTGGAGAGAATTTTGTTAATAAAAACAACATGGTGAAATTGCATACAGACACACAAACAGAGAACTAGAAAGGCCATTACCCAATGGCTGCCTTTAAACTCTAACTGGGTTATACATATGCAGATAAATACTAAAACTTAAAATGAATTGATCATTCTTTTGAAACATATTTACAAGTTTCAAAACAAGTCTGATTACCCAAATTTTATTTATAGTTAGACTCATTTGCCTTTCTTTTCCCAGTTTTACTAGTCATCAAATTGGCCATTCACTACTACCATAGAATGATCGATACCAGAGAACCCAATACCCAGATGGTAAAATAACAGAGTATAATCTCGAAAATGCACAATGATCAAATAAACGATCAACAAAACCATACAATTATCCACAAAACAAAAGGATTCTAGAGAGAGAAAGTGCGGGTGGAGAGAAGAAGTAAATGGTTTAGTAAAATACTTACACAATTTACACTTTGGTAGCCATTGATTTTTTTGGTAGCCATTGATTGAGTCCCGAAAACTTCTCCTCCTTCTAAAGGTTGGTGATTGAGAGCCCAAAAGAACAGCTATATTTATACTACAATGTCTAGATTAGTTAAGCTTCGTAATCATGGATTAGTACCTAAATATGGTTTATTATTGTTCTACTTAATGGGCCGTATGAGCCATGAGGATGTGAGCTGTAACGGCGTCGTTTAGAGGGATTGATTTGGAAATAACATATTTTGCCTTGGAGAATTTTGGGGATTCCTTTTATGACTTAATGATGATATGTTGTTGTCACGCCTATCATCATTTTGATTTGTAATGGACGACTCTAGATAATGGCTATTTTAGCCTCTTAATTTTATATTTTTTAAGTCGGAGAAGGAGGAGGAGGTCGAGGAGATTCCAATTTGTGACATTAAAGTTTAACAGCGGGATAATGGTCATTAGATTATGCTAACGTAAATTTTATCCTCTTAATTATGATATGAGTTTTATTAATTTAAGTGATAACAGATATGAATTATAAATTTAGACGTCTTAAGTTTGATCTTGACAACACTTTTGGTGTTAAGTTATAAAAGATTTATTTCTCTTGAATACCATAGTTCCTACGTGAATAACCTATTTTTGACCGAATTAATAAAAAAATTTGTCGAAGTGTGTGTAAACTAACTCAAATACTACTATATGTTAAAAATAGAAAGAAAAAAAAAGGTTTTGTGTCATGTGGTGTGAACATACGCTAGAGTTCTCTATAACTTTTTTTCCTACCCACACTCTCTAAGTTGTGTTAGCCACTCTGTCCCTTTAAAAACATGTTTTAACCCAATTGAGCTTGAAGGAGCAATCGACACAAGGTTGGACATTTTGTAGCTAAAAAAATAAAATCATGCCATTTTCACATCATTAAGTTAACTAATTAAATTAATTTTTTAAATCTCAATACTTTAATTTCTCCATCTTCGTCGTTCTTTGAAGAGAGGCCCACAAGGCATGAAAGACAATAGACTGGCTTTTGCTTCACGAATCCAAAACGCTGCCACACCTCATTTATGTCCCTTTTCCCTCTATCATAGGGCTCAAGGATGATTGGCTCCGCTGACATTGAGATGCATGTAGAAAAATAAGTCGAAGAAGATGAGTTATTTAGACCTTATGACAATGTAGTAGAACCCTGTCGGTCGATACATTGCGTGTCTATGATGATTACTCAGTCGACCCGACCAAGAGATTTTGGAGTTTACTTCGAGTCAAATGCAACTTATGATACATGAAACGTGAAATGATATCGAAATTGCAAGTGTCATAAATTTGATGTGACGGGGCCAAATATATTGGGCTCGTCCGACTCTTTGAACGGTGCTATCATCACTCATCCATCAAACCTGATTTTTGTTAACCAGGCATATACATATAAATATAGAGAGAGAGAGAGAAAGCTAAGAAAATCATTTACAAGGAATTATAGGAGATGTTAATGGATTTGTTGGGTAAGCTGCACAAATCCACTAATAATGCATGAATCTGTTCAAGATGCCTTCCTTCTTCGCAGAAGCTCTATTTCTTAAAATGAGAACACTATTTTGTACAGATAACTAACTTTCAAAGACTCTAAAATACCAAACTATTAGTCATTTAACAGTATTGATCAGTCCATTCTGTGGGAACAACATGGAAATCTACTAACGAGCCTCCAACAATGTAACAGACATCTCATTGGCTGAACAAGATTCATTCTTGCTTGATGAGGGATGAGCTTCATTATGTACTTCTATCAAAAAACCAGGTTGTTTTGGATTAGGCAGTGCACTTTCACCACTCAGCATCATAACCACTGATAACATGTTCGGCCGGTCATCTGGAAGTTGTTGCACACACAAGAGACCCACATGGATGCATCTGAATATTTCAGGTAAAATGCACGAGTCCTCGACTAATGTATCGATCAGTTCAAGTGCCCTCTCTTGGTTCCACAATCTCCATGCCTAGAACAGATTAAGCTCATTTGTGATTCACTATTTTAAAACAATGAACCATAAATACTGGATTCCTATCACTTACGAGTTCAATAAGATTATAGTGGTGCCCTCTGTTCTTCTTCCCGCTTATTATCTCCAGCAACAAAACACCAAAGCTAAAGACATCAGATTTTACCGAGAACAACCCATAAATAGCATATTCTGGTGCCATATAACCACTGCATAACATCATGAAAAGTCAATCACATGTAAGTAGATTATGGTATTGTAGAGAAAAAAAATGGCTTTGTAGACATACTATGTCCCAACCACTCTCTTTGTATTTTCTTCAGTCTGATCTTTAAAAATTCGAGCCATCCCGAAGTCAGATATTTTCGGGTTTAGCTCATTATCAAGTAAGATATTACTTGCTTTGAGATCTCTGTGAATAATTCTCAATCTCGAATCTTGATGAAGGTAGAGAAGCCCTCGAGCAATTCCGCAGAGGATGTGAAAGCGCTTTGGCCAATTTAATAATTTACCTCTCGTATCATCTGGAAAATTTTCATTTATCAATTTAGTCTCTTCTCCAACTTCAATACTCACAACAAAAGTCAAGAGGCATTAAATTCTATAAAAACAAGAAAGACACCAATCCGATTAAGTCAGTTTTTTAAGGTTCTAACCAAAAATATAGGAGTCCAGGCTTTTGTTGGGCAAGTATTCATAAATCAACATTTTCTCCTCTCCTTGATTGCAATACCCAAGAAGCTTTACAAGATTTCGGTGCTGAAGTTTGGCAATCAGTATTACTTCATTTTTGAACTCAATCAATCCTTGTCCAGAACTCTTTGACAGCCTCTTCACAGCCATTTCTTGGCCATCCCCCAAAGTACCCTGTAAATTAGCAATTGTTGAAAGATTGGTATTCTCAAATGAATCTAGTGCTTCTTTACGACATATGGTCATTATTAGCATGTTGCAAACTTACCTTGTAAACGGGTCCAAATCCACCTTCTCCAAGCTTGTTATTTTCTGAAAAGTTATCAGTAGCAATAGATAGTGCAGGCAAGTTAAATGAGGGTAAATCCAAGTCTTCATCCGGGCCTTCTTCGCTAGGACCGTTTTCTCTGTTTCTTGCTGATTTTCATTAGTATAAACACAGGCTCAACACTTGTTACAGGGAACACCCCAAAAAAAAAAAGATAATGTAAACAGATGGTATTGGATGAATATATCTGCACAATTATAGTATTCGACTTGAATCATATATGTAAAACACAGATTTCCTTATCTTCGAAGCTCAAGAAATATAGAATCAAATAATGTTCTTCCCAAAAAAAATAAATGCTCAAAAAACACATACGACTCAGGGCAGGTTAACTTTCAACTTCACTCAGAACTACATACTTTATAAATCCTAATATGTAGTTCATCCAATGACGAAGGTCCCTCAGGTGAAACAGGCAATTCCTGGAATTTATTCTGCTCTTGTGCAATGACTAGTGTGTAATGTTGTTCCTAAGAATTAGCCCAAATAGGTGATAAGCATTTCGCTATAGTAATGAATAGCTAGAAACAAATGCCAGATTAGTTTACAACAATGAGTTACTGAAGCATAAAACCAAAGCTGATTGAAATTTATATATGGTGACATGAGAAAACTACCATCTTCAGAAGTTCTGATTTCAAGTCTTAAAGCACCCAAATTTCAAATTCTTACCAGACAATGAATGCAAATGATACTTCGAATTCTAGTTCTTTCAGTGGAAACTAGCCCTTCAATAAATTACACTTTCATGTGTTCAGAAGTCTGCAAAATTGACATGACAGAAGATCATCTACTGCCATCCTACATTAAGAAAAAAACCACAAGCCTACAATTCCCTATGGAGAAACAAGTATACTCAAAAAAGGATAGTACACATTGTTGATTGAATTTTAAGGTGAGCTATGTGGCCTATGCCTTGAATTTACTGTACTGAACTATGGGTGGAAGAATATATGCGAGCCCAAATAAGTAGGAAGCTAAGAGGGTTAATAATATAAGCTTAATAATTTGACTCCTCTGACTAATGATTTCTGCAGTTTATTCAGTGCCCTCAAAGAACTTAGATTTCCAGCTTAAAATAGAAATTATACATGTTCCAAGTCCCATGTTCCAGAATGTGCCATTTAATAGGAAGGAGACTTTATGAATTATTGCAATTGAATTGGATAGTTCCTCTTTCATAAAAATTTCACTTTCCACCATTGCAAGATTTTTGCACTGCAATCATAACAGCTTCCCTGGTCAGAAAACAAAACTATAAAGCATGCCAATTAATGTCTTCTAGTTAGCGTAATACGAAAAAGAATTTCAATAAAATAATTACACTACAAGTTCTGTGGGAATGAGCATGTGAGTAGTTTAACATTTTACCTTTTATTCTTGCCCTTCCCTTCCAAATGTAATAGCTGACAATAAGCATCCCAGAAATTCCTGCAATGGTGGCTACAATAATAACTGGTATGCCCCATTTAGCCCCATCTTTTGCCTCTCCAGGATTCGATTTAGCTGTAGTCCCATTGTTTGTCCCTTCACGAAGCAAATAGTTCCATTTTTGTAGGAAAAACTGACTGATAATCTATAAAATTCAGTAAAATGCACATCAAGCAGCAACAAAAACAAAAGAAAGACAAATACCTAAGCTTGAAGTAGACATTCTTATAAAGAGATTGTCTCCGCCCAGGGGGAACTGTCTGATATCAATCAGATCACCAAACCATAGTGCACAACCACTACCATTTCCTCTAATATCCGAGTTTGTAAAAGCCATGCAAGAGCAATTTTTTAAGCACTTGTCCCTGCATTCATTAAGGTTCAAACTTTTGTTCACCCAACCATTAGTAGTATCCGGCAATTTCACACCTTCAAATTTATCAAAGCCTTCCGTACTTCGGCAGTTCAAAGGCTTATCACGTATGCATCCCTGTGACCAGTCCATCAACTTCCATCTTTCTGGTGATTTTGGCTTGAATCCCATCAAACATTGGCAAGCAGGTGAGGCAGAGATGTCGCAAATTCCGTTGGCGCCACACAGACCATAATTGTCACAATAGTCTCGTGGAATCGATAAATAAGACTTCCATGTCTGTTCAACTTCCATCCATACAAGGCGCTCTAACGAAGAGGTGGTTTGGTTCAAAACAACAATCGAGATCACAGATTTATTCTTGAGGTGATATGTGAAATACACCTCCTCCTCATTAGAGATAAAGTCAAATGTATACAAGGGATTGGACTTTAAGTTAGGTGTACCACTAAATCTAAGGCCATTCCAGGGGCCAGTTCGAAAATACTTTTTTGAGCCCTTCCAAATAACTCCCTCAGGATATTCATGATGTTCTATGGTATGAGTTAGCTCTCCAGGTGAAGGGTCTTCAGAATTCTTCCATGAAGAAATCCCCCTGTTCAGACCGACCCTTAAGTCCCATCCAAGCTTCATATCCGCTAACAATGTATCAGATGGGTAGTCAAAACTCTGCCACACATATACCTCTGAGTTTACATCTTTCTCTTCTCTTAATACAAGATTTCCAGAATCTAACAGCTGTGCCACTGGATTCTGAATTTGTCTCGATGAATTTGATGACCAAAAAACACCACCATCGTGACTGACAAGAACAAGATTGCCCGTGTTGTTGACCATGAATGTGCCGGAGAGATCTTTAATTGGTCTTTCTCTGTTGGCCACCCAAACAACAGTTCTAACTGGAATATTCTTGTACCAAATTCCCAAATACCGGTTCTTGGAACTGCCTGGACTGAAAAAACCCAGTTCAAAGCTTCCATCTTTGGAAACTAAGGTCTTGCCGTCACTAAGAGATAAGGTTGGAGTGATAGTATCAGCTAAAGCAGAAGTTTTCAATAATAAACAACACAAGCAAACATAAAATGGAACAAACAAATGACTGATCATTGATGATCTCTAATGTTCTCCACCTTTAATTTCCCCTGTAAGTTAAGAGCAGGCGGCTTCATTTTGGTGCAATTGGCAGGCAAAAGTCAAAAAAAACACATGCTTTTTACTCATATGCACCACACAAGTTGTCAAGAACAGAATTAAGATAAATTGCACTGACACCCTGAATATAAGAGTGATTTTAGACACACCCCTTATTTCTTTTGAAACATCGCTACACCCCGCTGTAGATTATTCATCCGTTTTAATAACTACCCCTCACCAATTAATGACAATTTTGCCCCTCAATAAAGAAAACAGAAAAAGCTTTTCCTCCTCTTCCCACCCTCTCTCTCCCTCTCTTCTTACTTTTTCTTGTCTCATCCGTGACTCAAACTGCCTTAGCCTTGATCATACCTCGTACCAACATACAGCCACACTTCTACAGTTCTATATACTCAAAGAAATCACACAAATTGACCCTTCTTTCACTCTTATTCTTCTTCCTCCTCTTCACTTGTTCTTTCTCTCTCCCCCTCTATGCACCACCAACACCATTCAACTCAATTGTGGCACGGAATCATAAATTCAAACACCATTTTTACCCAATTCAACTAAAAAAATTGGGTAATTTTTTTTATTTGACTCAATTACCCAGTTGAATCAATCGCCGCCCAAATCAACCAAAACTTTTTAAAAAAAAAAAAACCCAATACAACTAGAAATAAAAACCATAATTCAACCTTATTCAAGAAAAATCCACTTTTGCTGATAGCGTTGGCAACGGTGAGATGGGAAATAATTCTAGCTGTGTTGCCGCCTCAATCACTAATAGACGCACTCCACTTCCAGTGATTTAAGCTTTAAGTTGTGCTGGCTTAGGGGGGTATTGTGGTGGTGGGCATCGACTTTGGTAGGGTGTTGCGTCTGTGGTTAAAGCTGCTAGAGGGAGATTGGCGGTGGAGGTGAGCGTGAGAGAAACATGGACAAAGGGAGAGAGGGAGGGGCAGAGAAAATGTCGGTGGTAGGCTGCACAAAGTGGGTGGGCATCAATTTATGCATCTATGTACTAAAGCAATTAAGGCCGAATAGACTCCATTAATATATACAGATAAAATGTCGGTAGCAGGCTGCAAAAAGTGGGTGGGCATCAATTTATGGGTCTGTGTACTAAGCAATAAGGCCGAATAGACTCTAATAATATTAAAGAATGGGTCAATAGTACTTTTGATTAGAAATGACAGTAGTTGGTTGGTTAAAAAAATTCTGTTCATCCTGATCAACTTCTATTAATGAGTATATTTTTAT
>CM042197.1:3185217-3202766 GCA_023539305.1 Ilex asprella
AACTACATCACAATAGAATGAGCGCATCCCAACTAGGTTAACACCTACCCACCTATCTATTATTTGCACAACTCTACCTTTTAAAGCTTCTATGTTTAATACATGAAAAAAAAAATATATTATTCATAATATCTAAATTTTTAAAACTTTGAATTTCAACATTAGAAGACTTATTTCCATATTTTGATTGGGTTGGGCGGGTGGATTCTTGGCTGCGTTTTAACAGACTTTTTTAGGGCGGGTTATTGGGCTGAGTTTTTGGGTTGGATAATAGGCTTGGGGTACAATATAAATGATTTTAACATGTGACGGTTATATAAATTTTAAATATGTACAATCATTCACAAAATGAATTTTATCAACTGAACTCGAGCTTTCTTTTAATATTCTAACTTGAGATTTCGAGCCAATCACTCTTTTTAAGACTTTCCATCTAAATTATTTTGGCAGGTTGTTTAGAATGTTGGTTTTGATATAGACAGGGATGGGAGAGGACCAGTCAGATTCATGGTGGATTTGACCCGTCAGAGACATCCGGTCCGGGCGAGACTGGATCACACAAGAAGTTAACTAAACACTGTTAAAAGTCAAGAGGTTCATACCTTTCTTGGCTTCAATTATTCGACTTTTGCTAGTTTTTTTTGGAAGGGATAAGGGTAAGATGACACACCATTGGTTGCAGACCGACCAAATCTCTGTTATTAATGGAAATAAAAAAATGAAAAGGAAAGAAGGATAAATTATATTTTACCCTCTTAAACTATTACTCCTAATTATACTCCTAATTATAATTTTTTTTTATATTACACCTTAAAGTATCAATTTTGTTTCATATCACTTCAATTGATAATGAATGTCAATTTTTTTTAACGGTAAATGCACATGTAAGTAGTATGTACTACCAATAAACAACTGCATATTACACATGTGCAAGTCAAAAATCAAGAAAAATACTTATTCATGATTTTGTTCTTCTTAAACTCCAAATTTTATTCCTCTGATCGACTTTCTTTTTCTTCCCAATAATCATTTGGTTGTAAAAAAAAGTAGTAATAGACACTTGGTGGGAAGTTTTTTTGTGGTTTCCTTCCCTCCTTTGAAATATTTTCAAGTTTATCTTTATTTATTGAATTGATATGAAATAAAATTGATATTTTAAGATACAATGTGAGAAATTTTATAACTAAGAGTACAAAATAAAATATGGGTAATAGATTAGGGGAGTAAAATGTGATTTACTCATGAAAGAAACAACAAATTAATTGCCTCCGCCATACCCCAATCACGTGCAATTTTGTTGCATTTGCCCACAAAGACATATATAAATATTTGACATAATTTGTTGACATACATAATGTTGTGGTTTCATAAGAATTATTAGATCAACACTAAGTTCCAATGTTTGATAGAGTCTACAGTAAATCCAAAGATCACAATGAATTAGGTCAGCAAATTATGTCAGTAAATTAGGTGCCAATAGAATTACTCTTGACAAAATGTTGTCCCTTTTCTTTCTTAACATATGGCTCAAGAATGATCGACTCGTACAACATTGAGATGTATCAAAACACCGTGACAAAATGATATCATATAGTACATACAAAAAAATAGATAGAGCTTAGAGAAATTAGTTGAACAAAATGAGTATTTAGACCTTATAATAATAACATAGTAGAACTTTATAGGTAGATACATTACATGTCTATAATGATTACCCGATAAATCGAAATTTCTCGAAGTTTATTAAAAGTCAATTTAGACTATAAAATTGTGATATATATGAAACATGAATGAAAAAGTACTGAAATTGAAACTGTCACGAATTAGATGTGACGTGGCTGAATGTGTTAGACTCGTTCGATTCTTTGACAGTATTGATCAATTCATTATGTGGCAACAACATGGAAATCTGTTAACGAGCCTCCAACAATGTAATAGTCAAACCATTCGCTGAATAAGATTCATGCTTGCTTGATGAGGGATGAGCTTCATTCTGTACTTCTATCAAGAAACCAGGCTGTTTTGGTTGAGACAATGCACTCTCACCACTCAACATCAGAACCACCGATAACATGTCCGGTCGGTCATCTGGAAGCTGTTGCACACACAAGAGACCCACATGGATGCATCTGAATATCTCAGGTAAAAGGCACGAGTCCTTAACTGATGTATCGATCAATTCAAGTGCCCTCTCTTCGGTCCACAATTTCCATGCCTACAACAAGATTAAGCTCATTTTGTGATTCAATATTTTACAACAACGAACCTATATAAATATCAGATTCTCAATACTTACGAGTTCAATAAGAATAATATGGTGTCCTCTGTTCTTCTTCCCGCTTACTATCTCCAATAGAAGAACACCAAAACTGAAGACATCAGATTTTACCGAGAACATTCCATAACTAGCATATTCTGGTGCCATATAACCACTGCATAACATTATGAAAAGTCAAAACACATATAAGTAAAATATGGTGTTATAGAGCACAAAAATGGGTTTGTAGACATACTATGTCCCAACCACTCTTGTTGTATTTTCTTCACTTTGATCTCCAAAAATTCTAGCCAACCCAAAGTCGGATATTTTCGGGTTCAGCTCATTATCAAGTAACACATTACTTGCTTTGAGATCTCTATGAATAATTCTTAGTCTTGAATCTTGATGAAGGTAGAGAAGCCCCCGAGCAATTCCGCGTACGATGTGAAAGCGCTTTGACCAATTTAACAGTTTACCTCTTGTTTCATCTGGTAAAATTTTCATTTATCAAATCAGACACTTGTTCAACTTCAAAGCTCACAAGAAGAAGTCAAGAGGCATTAAATTCTATAAAAAACAAGAAATGCACAAATCCGATTAAAGTCCTTAGTTTTTAAGGTTCTAACCAAAAATATAGGAGTCAAGGCTTTTGTTAGGCAAGTATTCATAAATCAACATTTTCTCCTCTCCTTGGTTGCAATACCCAAGAAGCTTTACAAGATTCCGGTGCTGAAGTTTGGCAATCAATATTACTTCATTTTTGAACTCAATCAATCCTTGCCCAGAACTCTTTGAAAGCCTCTTCACAGCAATTTCTTGGTCATCCCCCAAAGTACCCTATAAATTAGTAATTGTTGACAGATTGATATTCTCAAATAAATCTAGTGCTTATTTACGACATATGGTCATAATTAGCATGTTGCAAACTAACCTTGTAAACGGGTCCAAATCCACCTTCTCCAAGCTTGTTATTTACTGAAAAGTTATTAGTAGCAATAGATAATGCATGCAAGTCAAATGAGGGTAAATCCAAGTCTTCGTCTGGAGCTTCTTCGCTATGACCACTTTCTCTGTTTTCTGCTGATTTTCATTAGTACAAGCAAAAGCTTACAATGAATATCCAGGAAAATAAATCACATAAAGTAAACAAATGGTATTGAATAAATATCTGTACGATTATAGTATTCGACTTAAATCATATATGTAAAATACGAATTTCTAAGATCAAGGAATGTTCCCCCCCCCCCCCAAAAAAAAAAAAAAGATATGATCCAAATTTATATATCGAATCATGAGAAAACTACTGGAAGTTTTACAATCCCAAGGGTAGTATTTGAATTTCGATAGGTTAATTTAATTCTTAAAATTAAAACACAATTTCAAACACTTGTATGAAAATGATACTTGGAATTGGTTTTAAGTGCTGGTATTTGTCCCTTCAATCAGATACACTACACTATTATTTGTTTGGAAGCCTGCGAAATTGACATGACGGAGGATCATCAACTGTCATCCTCTATTATAAACTGTCATCACTTTATACCCCGAATGATTTTTATATTATGGCTACCTGTGGAAGAGAGGCTACATACTAAGGATCATGTGAAGAAATACATGCAGCTGCTGGTGACATCATGCGTTTTTTTGTAGGAATGTGGAGGAAAGCCGTTCACATATCTTCTTTGACTGTCCATTCACAGGTGGTATTTGGATCAAAATTCTGCAGAAGAATGGTGAAGCATGGCAGCCCCTTTCTTGGCCCTAGTTAATCCAAAATTTAGCAGTACAATAGAAAGGGAAATCCCTATGAACTATAATTTTAAAACTGTCTTGCAGGTACAGTTTATAGCTTGTGGAGGGACAAAAATGACTACAAGGATGCAGCAACCATTTACAAGGAGATCATCCATACTGTCCGCAGCAAGCTACTCATTGTCAAGTACAAAAGTTAACCCCAGAATTGGATTATCTTAGTTTTTCAATTGATTGATATGTATAGAATAGAGGTTAATCTGGTAGAAGAAATGTCATCCTCTACTAAGAAAAAGCCACTAGCCTACTATCCTCTCTTGAGCAACACCAAAAGTATAGTCAGAAAAATGATAGTACACATTGTTGGTTGATTTTGAAGGTGAGCTAAGCCTTGAATTTACTGTCCTGAACTATGGGTGGAACAACATGTGCGAGCCCAAATAAAGGGGGAAGCAAAGAGGGTGTATGATATAGGTAGAAGAATTCGACTTCCTCCAACTAATGATTTCTGCAGTTTATTCAGTGCCCTCAAAAAACTCAGATTCCCGGTTCAAAGTAGAATAGAGGGATGGTATTAAAATTTAGCAAAGACAACGCGTACCAAAATGTGCCATTTAATAGGAATGAGACATGATGAATCATTGCAAATGTATTTGAATGTTCCTCTTTCATAACATTGCAGTTACTTATTTTCAACCATAGCAAGATTTTTACTGCAATCACAAAAGCTCCCTTGTTCAGAACATAAATCTAAAGCATAGTTTTTCATGTTTTCTTAACGGGCTATATGAATTAGAAATTCCATAAATTTACTCCATTGCAAGTTCTCTGGGAATGCGCATGTGAGTAGTTTAAGATTTTACCTTCTGTTGTTGTCCTGCACTTCCAAGTGTAATAGCTCATGATTAGCGTCCCAGAAATTACTACAATGGTGGCTACAATAACAACTGGTATGATCCATTTTGTACCACCTTTTGCTCCTCCAGGATCCGATTTCCCTGTAGTCACATTTACGTAGGACAAAATCGACTAATCAAGCATAAAATTCTGTAAAAAGCACATCAAAGAGCAGCAAAAATAGAAGAAAGACAAATACCTAAGCTTGAAGCAGACATTCTTATATATAGATCGTCTCCGCCAGTGGGAAACTGTCTGATATCAATTAGATCACCAAACCATAGTGCACAACCACTACCAGTTCCTCTAATATCCGGATTTGTATAAGCCATGCAAGAGCAATCCTTTAAGCACTTATCCATGCATTCACTAAGTTTCATACTTTTGTTCACCCATCTATTAGTAATATCTGGCAATTTTAAGTTTACAAATTTATTAAAGCCTTCCGTACTTTTGCAGTCCAAAGGCTTATCACGTATGCATCCCTGCGACGTGTCAAACAACTTCCATCTGTCCGGTGATTTTGGCTTGAATCCCATCAAACATTGGCAAGTAGGTGTGGCAACTATGTCGCATATTCCGTTGGCACCACAAACACCATAATCGTCACAATAGTCTAGCGGTCTTGATGAAGTAGTCTTCCAGATTTGTTCAGCTTCCATCCATATATGGCGCTCCGCCAAGGAGGTGGTTTGGTTCAAAACAAGGCTTGAGATTATAGATTCATTAGTGAACTGAGAGGTGAAGTACACCTCCTCCTCATTAGAGATAAAATTGAATGTATACAAGGGATTGGACTTTAAGTTAGGTGTACCACTAAATCGAAGGCCATTCCAGGGGCCACTTCGAAAGTACTTTTTTGAGCCCTTCCACATGACTGCCTCAGGATATTCATGAGGTTCTATGCCATAAGTTAGGTCTCCAGGTGAAGGGTCTTCGGAATTCTTCCATGAAGATAGCCGCCTGTTCAGACCAACCCTCAAGTCCCATCCAAACTTCATACCTTGTAACAATGTATCTGATGGATAATCAAAGCTCTGCCACACATAGACCTCCGCGTTTATATCTTTCTCTTCTCTTAATACAAGATTTCCAGAATCTAACAACTGTGCCACTGGATTCTGAACTTGTCTCGACGAATTTGATAACCAAACAACACCTTTAGTGCTATTGACAAGAAGAAGATTGCCCGTGTTATTGACCATGAATGTGCCAGAGATATCTTTAATTGGTTTATCTCTGTTGGCCACCCAAACAAAAGTTCTAACTGGGATATTCTTGTACCAAATTCCCAAGTACCGGTTCTTGGAACTGCCTGGACTGAAAAAACCAAGTTCAAAATTTCCATGTTTTGAAACTAAGGTCTTGCCGTCACTAAGAGATAAGGTTGGAGTGATAGTATCAGTTAAAGCAGAGGTTTTCGATAATAAACAACAAAAGCAAACATAAAATTGAACAAACAAAAGACTGCTCATTTTGATGATCTCTAATGTTCTCTAATCTTCGATAATCCCATGCAAGTTAAGAGAAAAAGGCTATATTTCGGTGTAATTTGGCAGGAATGAATTAGAAAAAACACATTTTTGACTTGTACACAACACACAAGTATCCCACAACAGGAGGAAATTAAACCAGTGAACTGGACAACTCGATCTGGGGCTTCAATACCCTCATCCTCCAGGCATAGGAAAGCAGTATCACAAAGGCTTCACTACAGTGTCTTTTTCCGTGGGTGAATGAATGGTTGAAACGGAACTTTCGAGGAGGAAGAAAGACAGACTCATGAAAGTCGAAAGACGTGACGAATTTGTTCGCCAGACGGAATAATCTATCAAGACTTTTCAGCGTAACAAGCCAAATTGACTGTGAAATCTAAATTATCTGTTCCAACTCTCCCCTCTCAATGGCTTGTGTGAACGCTGAATATATAGTGTAGACTTGATGCATTTTCGTCCATCAGCCTCTCCTCTAGCTGTGAGAGCTGACCCCCATCCTAGGAGGTGATTTGATGCATTGGACTGGGCTAGGACAAGTTTAGCGTACACCCACCATGCCTCCATCCTTCTCTCTCCTCCTTTCCCATCCACCATTTTCCAAGGCTGATTTTGGGGTGTGTGGTGACTGGTGAGCCCCAAAAAATTCCAGGAATAAAAAAAAAGTTCATAGACAATTAGACTTACTATGTCCAACCACTTTATTAGTATTTCCTTCACTTTGATCTCCAAAAATTCTAGTCATCCCAAAATCTGATATTTCGGGTTCAACTCATTATCAAGTCGCACATTACTTGCTTTGAGATCTTTGTGAAAAATTCTCAATCTTGAATCTTGGTGAAGGAAGAGAAGCACCGGAGCAATTCCGCATATGATGTGAAATCGTTTTGGCCAATTTAAAATTTTACCTCTTGTTCCATCTGGTAATTTTTTCCATGTATCAAATTAGTCTATTCTCTCATAACAACTGAAGGGACTCATGACAGTTCAGCAACCCCCGAGGCGACACGTGGACAGAGGTAAATGATGGAAAGATGAGTTATGAGGCCGATGACATTAACGAAGCCGAGTAAATAAGCCGAGAGGGGGTGTTTTCGCAGAGCCGAGTACAACCTCTGACAGACAATTAATGCGATTTGACCCAGCATTTATGGTGATGTAAGTGACTAAGACATGACATTTAATGAGCCTCTGCACCTGCCAATACTCAAACTGACAGCCATGAGTGGGTGCATTAATGGCTAGGAGTCCGGGCACACAGCTATGGATAATAGCCTTTGAGGCGCCGACTGCTCTGAAATAGATTTCAGACGTCGTTCATAGGTATTCAAGTGCTCGGCGTGGCCCCGGGGTCGGGCCCGAAGCGCCGAGCATTGATGATATGGGAGTGCAAGTGGGAGTCAATCATTACACTTGGACAAGTCTGAAGAGCATTAACTACTGAGAAGACCTCTGTGTCAGAGCAATCATTTCAAGCCCAGGTATAAATACCCCTCAGAAAAATGAATTAAGGTACGCAAAATAGAACCCTAAAACTGAGTGAATCGAGTTTGATCTTGCCTCCCTTGCTGACTTAAGCTTCGGAGGGGATAAGCCGGGCAGACGCCTGACTCCCTTTTCCTAACCTTGTGATTGTTTCAGAGTTCACCAGTCACACGATCGCTGTCTCGAATCAATTGCATGATATTCCTCGTGCAACAACCAATTAGAGGCATTAAACTTATGAAAACAATAAATGCACTATTTCACTTGAAAGTTGTTAGTTTTTGAGATTCAAACCAAAAATATAGGAGTCCAAGCTTCTGTTGGGCAAGTGTTCAAAAATCAACATTTTCTCTTCTCCTTGATTGCAACAACAAAGAAGTTTTATGAGATTTTGGTGCTTAAGTTTGGCAATCAGTATTACTTCATTTTTTAACTCCGTCAATCTTTGTCCTGAACTTTTTGAAAGTCTGTTCACATCAATTTCTTGCCCAGCTACTCAAGTGCCTTGAAAATTACCAATTGTAGAAAGAGTGATTCTTGAATAAATTAGTGTCTTTTAACATCCTCTAGTCATTAGCATGTCGCAAGCAACTTACCTTGTAAACTTGTCCAAAACCACCTTATCCAAGTTTGTTATTTGTTGAAAAATTATCAGTAGTAATGCACATTGCAGCCAAGTTAAATGAGGGTAAATCTAAGTCTTGATCATTTGGGCCCTCTTTGCTATGACCATTTTCAGCTATAGTATAAACAAAGGCGCAATACTTATTACAGGAAACATCAATAAAGTAAAATAAATAAATAAAATAAACTACTGGTGTGGTGTTGTATGGATAAAGATGAGCAATTACTATATGTGTCAAAACCATATGTGAAAAAATGTATTTCTTTTCTTAAAAGCTCAAAATTACGAAATATATAATCAATTACGAAATGATGTTCTATATATACATAGTTCAAGAGTAAACAGGTTGAAGTGTAGTTTGCCCTCTCACTTACTTTCCACCATTGCAAGATTTTTACACTACAATCATAATAGCTCACCTGTTCAGAAAACAAAACTGTAAAACAAAGTTCTTCATCTTTTCTTAGATAGTTATATGAATAAGAAAAGAAGATCCACAAAATAACTTCACTACAAGTTCTATGGAATAAAATCTTTCAATATTGCATCGTCGTTTATATCTTTCTTCAATTGTCATTTCCAATAACCTTAGTATGTCTTTCCTCTACATCAAAAGAGAGATAAAGGACACTGGGCTGTCGTGAGAATAGAAGAAACTGTTAAAAGTCAGGAGGTGCCGTGTAAATTGTTCCAGTAGTTCGAAGACAAGTCCTAGTATCTAAAATCTAGCTTAAGTTACAAAAATGGGAAGTAGAATTTAGGAAGTAAAGGTGAAGAAGAAGGAAGCGAGGTGGAACGTGAAAGGTATATGCGGTTTTGACTATATACCTAAGTTGCTGTTCAATTATTTGCATGTTATACATTAGACACGACCTTTATCATAATCTGACTGTATTACAAAGAGAGATTGAAACATTAGGACAACAAAAACACGAACTAGAATCAAGGCCAACAACTGTATTTAACTTCAGAATAGTACGTCTTCAAATTAGATTGCTAATTAGGAAGATAAATTATAGAAAACATAAAGCTCAAAAACTTAAAAGCCAACTAGAAAAGCTTTGTATAGTATAAAATAATAATTCCAAAGACTAGGAGTAGCTACTATAATAATTGAAGTATAGAGGGTAAATTGTATAAATTATTTGATAACCCATTTGGTATACCATTTGGGCAGCGTAGCAAAGCCCATGACTTATTGCAATGAAACTTTCAAGGAAGAAGAAAGGCAGAATCATGAAAGTCAAAATACTTGAAAATTTTATTTGCCAGATGGAAAAATCTCTCAAGACTTTTCAGCGTTAAAAACCAAAGTTACTGTCCCGAATTATGCGGATGAAAATCCAACTTATCCGGCCCCAGCTAACAGTGTATTCGTGTGTCGTATGTATTATTTTTAAGTCATGTCATTTTGATTTGTATCATATTTGTGTTAATAAAAAATATTTAATTGTAAAACAATTCATTTAATACCATATAAAGAAAATTTAAAAATAATAAAATACTCATTTTTTGTTTTTAAAACCAGTCAAACGTGTTATTCGCTTTCAATACTAATCTAACTTATTTATTATCAGTGTCAGTTCGTCATATCATTTTTTATTTTATTTCGCATGGTCTTGCCTATGAGTAAAATTGGCACCCTAACCCCAACAATTTTTTTACAAATTTTTGTAAACATGGTGTGTTCCTATATCATTTCTTAAATGCCAAGAGATTCTCGTTTTATTTGACAAAAATTGAAGGGGTCTCCATGTAATTTATCCTATATATAAGTTATGACCTCTTCCACAAACATCAACGGTTCTAACTTATCCATATAATAAAATTCAACATAAAAAAAAAAATTTGTTTTTTGAAGTTTAGATTATTTTAAATTTTTATTTTAAAGTTAATCTGACGACTAATATTAACTTTCCAAAATTAATAAGAAAAATAAGTCATCCTAAAGATGTGTTTGGAGTCTTTTCAAAGCACTTCAATGACTTATGATTTCATATAAACACTTTAAAAAAATAATTAGTGTTTGGACTAATTTATTTTAATTACTTCAAATAAGTCAAAAGTAGTTTTACCACTTAAATATGTAAGTAAAAATAAAAAAAAATAATTTTTATTTTTTTAAAATCACAATCATCACCGCTGTCGCCACCGCCCCACCGCCACCGCCACTACCACCACCATCACCATCGTCACACCACCACCGCTGTCGCCACACCACCATCACCACCACCACCATCGCTGTCATCACCCACCACTGATCGCTACTACCGCCACCAGCCACTACCACAAACCACCATCACTAGTCATCGCCTACTCCCACCATACTTACCACCATCACTCGTCATTACCCATCACTGTCGCACCCACTGTCACGCATCCCCACCACACCTACTACAACCACCGTCATTCACCACCACCCACCACCACCACTATCGTCACCACCTGCTACCGCAAACCCACCACAACCACCACCACCATCGTCACCCCATCACCGTCACCCACCACCACTACCACCACCACCATCTTTGTCACCCATGACTGTCACTACTATCTTCGTCACTAAAAACTCTTCACTACCACGGTTGTTGCCACCCACCACTGCTCACCCCCACTATAACCAGTGTTTAAATTCATTTTTTTCTCATATATACTTATAATTTGATTTGGGTGTGAATACAAATATGTTTATGATTGACATATTTTTTTATTACTTTGTACCTTCAGGCATGAACAATAACTAATATTTTTACAAATTACTTAAAATTTCATAGAAGCTAATCATGCTCCGCTTAGAGGCTTAAAGCAATAGATCCGAGTGATGTATTTCATATTTTTTTTAAGTAAGTTTTTTTTTTTCACTTTTCAAGGCACTAAATTATTAATTAGATGTTTGTATTAGATTAATAGTAATATATTATTTTTAGTTAATAGTATGAATAATTTACTTAATCTTTCTTATAACATAATCAATTTGAGGCAAGTTTTTTTTATCAATTTTAATATCTAAATTTAGTATCTCAATTAAAAAAATTATTATTTAAGTGCTTGAATCAAAAGAGAGAAAATAATGAGTTAGTGATTGTTTCTAGTTTTATTGGTTTACACGACAAAAAATATATTGGGATCTAAATATATGACATAATACTTTTGCCTAATGGTATGGAATATATTATTATCCCATTAAAAATGTCCAACAATGATAATTATAAAACTATTATTAGGTTATGTTAATTGCCACATGATTTGATCGAATAATTAGATCAAATTTTTAAATTTCAATACTATTGATATTTGAAAAAATAGGTTACAATTCTAATGGTTCACTTTGTTAGATCAAATGAGTCTATTAATTGACAATTTGGGCTTGACCCACTACGCCTAGTGAAAAGCCCAAAAGCCGAGATTGTGAACGGTTGGTGATTGAGAGCCCAAAAGAACAATTATATTTATAATGAAAATTGAAACTAAGTATAACATGATGATTTTTTATGCCAACAAGTACAACTCATATCACTTCTTTTAACTCGTGATGATTATATAAATTTTAAATATATATAATCATTCACAAAATAAACTTTATCGACTAAACTCGAGCTTTCTTTTAATATTCTAACTTCAAATTCCGAGCCAATCACTCTTCAAATCCTTTCCATCCAAATTATTTTCACAAGTTGTTAAGAATGTTGGCTTTAATAAGGACAGGGATGGGAAAGGACCAATTAGATTGAGGGTCAGACTATAATACCGAATTTTATTTTTCTGTAGACAACCGACATTACATTTGGACAGTTGATGGTGCATTTGACACAAGAAGTTAACTAAAAAATGTGAAAAGTCAAGATGACAACGGTTTTTGGATTCAATTATTCGACTTTTGCTAGTCTTTTTGGTAGGGACAAGGGTAAGTTGACGCACCATTGGTTGCTGCAGACCGACCAAATCTCTGTTATTCATGGAAATAAAAAATGAAAAGGAAAGAAGGATAAATTACATTTTAACTATTACTCTTATTTTACTTTTAATTACAAAATTTTTTACATTATACCCTAAAATATCAATTTTGTTTCATACTACTCCAATTGATAACAAAATGTGCATGTGAGTAGTCTGTACTACCAATAAGCAACTGCTTATTGCACATGTGTAGGTAAAAAATCAAGAAAAATATTTATCCATGACTTTAGCCTTCTTAATCTTCAAAATTTTTTTTTTTTTGGTCGGCCTTCTTTTTCTTCTCAGTAATCATTTGGTTACAAAATAAGTAAAATAAAATAGTACTAGACATTTGACTGAAAGTTTTTTGGGATTTCCTTCCCTCTTTTGAAAGATTTTCAAATTTGTTGTTATCTATTCAAGTGGTATAACCAAAATTAATAATTTAGGGTACAATGTGAGAAATTTTATAGTTAAGGGTACAAAATAAAATAAGGGTAATAATTTAGAGTAAAATGTAATTTACTCATGAAAGAAACAACAAATTAATTGCCTCTGCCACACCCCAATCACGTGCAATTTTGTTGCCTTTGCCCACAAGGGCATATATATTGACAAAATGTTATCCCTTTTCTTTCTTAACATGTGGTTCAAAAATGATCAACTCGAATAACATTGAGATGTATCAAAACACTGTGACAAAATGATATCAGACAATACATACAAAAAAATAGATAGAGATTAGAGAAATTAGTTGAACAAAATGAGATATTTAGACCTTAATATCATAACATAGTAAAACTTAAAGGGTAGATACATTACACGTCTATAATGATTACTTGGTAGACCGGAACTTCTCGAAGTCTATTAAAAGTCAATTGAAACTATTAAATTGTGATATATATGAAACATGAATGAAAAGGTATTGGAATTGAAAGTGTCGTGAATTATACGTGACGCGGTTGAATGTGTCAGACTTGTTGGATTCTTTGACAGTATTTGATCAGTTCATTATATGGCAACAACATGGAAATCTGTTAACGAGCCTCAAACAATGTAATAGTCATACCATTCGCTGAACAAGATTCATGAGCTTCATTCTGTACTTCTACCAAGAAACTAGGCTGCTTTGGCTGAGGCAATGCACTCTCACCACTCAACATCAGAACCACCGATAACATGTCTGGCCGGTCATCTGGAAGCTGTTGCACACACAAGAGACCCACATGGATGCATCTGAATATCTCAAGTAAAAGGCTTGAGTCCTTAACTGATGTATCGATTAGTTCAAGTGCCCTCTCTTCGGTCCACAATTTCCACGCCTACAACAAGATTAAGCTCATTTTGTGATTCAATATTTTATAACAACGAACTTATATAAATATTAGATTCTCGACACTTACGAGTTCAATAAGAATAAGCTGGTGCCCTCTGTTCTTCTTCCCACTTACTATTTCCAGTAGAAGAACACCAAAACTGAAGACATCAGATTTTACTGAGAACATTCCATAACTAGCATATTCTGGTGCCATATAACCACTGCATAACATCATGAAAAGTCAAAACACATATAAGTAGATTATGGTGTTATAGAGAACAAAAATGGGTTTGTAGACATACTATGTCCCAACCACTCTTGTGGTATTTTCTTCACTCTGATCTTCAAAAATTCTAGCCAATCCAAAGTCGGATATTTTCGGGTTTAGCTCATTATCAAGTAACACATTACTTGCTTTGAGATCTCTATGAATAATTCTTAGTCTCGAATCTTGATGAAGGTAGAGAATCCCCCGAGCAATTCCGCGGAGGATGTGAAAGCGATTTGACCAATTTAACAGTTTACCTCTTGTTTCATCTGATAATTTTTTTCATTTATCAAATTAGTCTCTTCTCCAACTTCAGCACACACAACAAAAAGTTAGAGGTATTAAATCCTATAAAAATAAGAAATGCACCAATCTGCTTAAAGTCGTTAGTTTTTTAAGGTTCTAACCAAAAATATAGTAGTCTAGACTTTTGTTGGGCAAGTATTCATAAATCAACATTTTCTCCTCTCCTTGATTGCAATACCCAAGAAGCTTTACGAGATTTCGATGTTGAAGTTTGGCGATTAGTATCACTTCATTCTTGAACTCAATCAAGCCTTGTCTAGAACTCTTTGAAAGTTTCTTTACAGCAATTTCTTGGCCATCCACTAAAGTTCCCTGAAAAATCACCAAATGTTGAAAGATTGGTATTCTCAAATAACTCTAGTGTTTCGTTACAACCTATGGTCATTAGCATGTTGCAAGCTTACCTTGTAAACAGGTCCAAATCCACCTTCTCCAAGTTTTTTATTTATTGAAAAGTTATCAGTAGCAATAGATATTGCAGACAAGTCAAATGAGGGTAAATCCAGATCTTCATCTGCCCCTTCTTCAATCCGTGTTACAAGGAACACCCAAAAGGATAAATAACATAAGTAAACAAATGGTATGGAATGAATATATCTAAACAATTATGGTATTCGATTTAAATCATACAGGTAAAACATGAATTTCCTATACTAGAAGATCAAAAATTAAGAAATATAGCATCAAGAATGTAATAATTTCAAGTCAATTCTAGTATGGAAGTTTTACTATGCCAAGTGTACTATTTGAATGTCTGTAAATTAATTTAATTCTTAAACAATGATTCCCTCTTCAGAATACAAAACTTTTAAAGCATATACCTATTAATGTCTTCTAATTAGCTTGTGGGAACGAGCATGTTAGTAGTTTAAGATTTTACCTTTTGTTGTTGTCCAGCCCTTCCAAATGTAATAGATGACAAGAATTATCCCAGAAATTACTGCAATGGGGGCGATAACAGGAACTGGTATGATCCATTTGGTACCATCTTTTGCCTCTCCAGGATCCGACTTCCCTGTAGTCCCATTCATTGTCCCTTCTGGAAGCAAACAGTCACATTTATGCAGGACAAAATCCACTGATCAAACATAAAATCTGAACTACTTACATAGTCAAATATTTTATATTTTATTTTTTGGTATATAATAATATTATAAATGATCTAATCAATTTTATTTAAGAAGGTAAAAATTAATAATTCTATAATATAATTAGATGTGCAAATGCCTAAAAGAGTTGGAGAGATACCTAAATAACTAGCAGGTTAAGTATTCAAAGACTTATAGAATAATGAATTAAATCTAGCATTAATTAAAATATGGACTAATTCTTCGGCACTTAATTTATTATTTAATTTAATTACACATATAATTCACATTTTTTATAAAAAAAATATTATTTAAATTTATTTACATACAACCTACGTCGTGCATTGCTAATTTTGTAAGCAGGAAAAGTAAAAGAAGGGCAGAGATACCTAAGCTTGAAGTAGACATTCTTATATACAGATCGTCTCCACCAGTGAGGAACTGTCTGATATCAATCAGATCACCAAACCATAGTGCACAACCACTACCATTTCCTCCAATATCCGAGTTTGTATAAGCCATGCAAGAGCAATTCTTTAAGCACTTGTTCCTGCATTCACTAAGGTTCATACTTTTGTTCACCCAACTATTAGTAGTATCTGGCAATTTCAAGTTTACAAATTTATTAAAGCCTTCCATACTTTTGCAGTCCAAAGGCTCATCGCGTATGCATCCCTGCGACCAGTCCATCAACTTCCATCTGTCCGGTGATTTTGGCTTGAATCCCATCAAACATTGGCAAGGAGGTGAGGCAGCAATGTCGCATATTCCGTTGGCGCCACACTGACCATAACTGTCACAAAAGTCTAGCGGCCATGATAAAAAGGTCTTCCAGGTCTGTTCATCGTTCTTCCATGTATAGAACTCTTTCAAGGAGGTGGTTTGGTTCAAAACCAACCTTGAGATTACAGATTCATTCGTGATCAGGTATGTGTAGTAAACCTCCTCCTCATTAGAGATAAAGTTTAATTTATACAAGGAACTGGACTGTAAGCTAGGTACACCACTAAATCGAAGTCCATTCCAGGGGCCACTTCGAAAATACTTTTTTGAGCCCTTCCATATAACTGCCTCAGGATATTCATGAAGTTCTATGCCATAAGTTAGGTCTCCAGGTGAAGGGTCTTCGGAATTCTTCCATGAAGATGTCCGCCTGTCCAGACCAACCCTTAAGTCCCATCCTATCTTCATACCTGGTAACCATGTATCCGCTGGGTAATCAAAGCTCTGCCACACATATCCCTCTGAGTTTATGTCTTTCACTTCTCTTACTACAAGATTTCCAGAATCTAACAGCTGTGCCACTGGATTGTGAACTTGTCCCGGTGAATTTGATGCCCAAACGACACCATCTTTGTGACTGACAAGAACAAGATTGCCTGTTTTGTTGAACATCAATGTGCCCGAGAAATCTTTGAGTGGGCTTTGTCTGTTGGCCACCCAAACAACCGTTCTATCTGGGATATTCTTGTACCAAATTCCCAAGTACCTGCTCTTGGAACTGCCCGGACTGAAAAAACCCAGTTCAAATCTTCCATGTTTTGAAACTAAGGTATTGCCGTCACTAAGAGATAAGGTTGGAGTGATGGTATCTTCTAAACCAGAGATAATCCACAATACACAAAACAAGTGAACATAAAAAAGCATGCACAAAAGACTGCTCATTATTCTGTAATGTTCTATACCTTTTTTTTTATCTCTGGCAGCAATCTGAAAGGAAGAGGCTAGATTATGTAGTAATTTGCAGACATGAACTAGAAAATTGGACCACGTCTGCACGTCACACAAGTCTTCCACCACGAGAACCACACAACCTATACATATATTCGTGATGAAAAGACAGATTATCTGTCCTTATAGTGAGCCCCAGCAGATTATTCGGCAGCGAGGTCCACATTGCGCCTTGGTTTTTGCAGGTCTAGACTACGGTGTGTTTCTCGAGTGTCGGGTAACACGTGCAAATTTGCGACGAAGACTTCAGCAACCATTGTTTAATGGTTGGCACAAAATGGATCTTTCTTTTTTTGAGTCATAATTAATCAATTTATAATTTTATATCCTTTAATTCTTATTGTTTCGTACTTAACTCATACTTGACGAGTTTAACGAGTTCGACCATCA
>CM042197.1:3212766-3223552 GCA_023539305.1 Ilex asprella
TAGAAGAATTCGACTTCCTCCAACTAATGATTTCTGCAGTTTATTCAATGCCCTAAAAAAACTCAGATTCCTGGTTCAAAGTAAAATAGAGGGATGGTATTAAATTTAGCAAAGACATATTGTACCAAAATGTGCCATTTAATAGGAATGAGACATGATGAATCATTGCAATTGTATTTGAATGTTCCTCTTTCATTAGCATTTCAGTCATTTATTTTCAACCATAGCAAGATTTGTACTGCAATCACAAAAGCTCCCCTGTTCAGAACATAAATCTAAAGCTTAGTTTTTCATGCTTTCTTAAAGGGTTATTGAATTAGAAATTCCATAAATTTACTCCAATGCAAGTTCTCTGGGAATGTGCATGTGAGTAGTTTAAGATTTTACCTTCGGTTGTTGTGCTGCCCTTCCAAGTGTAATAGCTCATGATTAGCATCCCAGAAATTACTACAATGGTGGCTACAATAACAACTGGTATGATCCATTTTGTACCACCTTTTGCTCCTCCAGGATCCGATTTCCCTGTAGTCACATTCTTTGTCTCTTCTGGAAGCAAACAGTCACATTTACGTAGGACAAAATCGACTGATCAAACATGAAATTCTGTAAAAATCACATCAAAGAACAGCAAAAATAGAAGAAAGACAAATACCTAAGCTTGAAGCAGACATTCTTATATATAGATCGTCTCCGCCAGTGGAGAACTGTGTGATATCAATCAGATCACCAAACCATAGTGCACATCCACTTCCAGTTCCTCTAATATCCGAATTTGTATAAGCCATGCAAGAGCAATCCTTTAAGCACTTATCCCTGCATTCGCTAAGGTTCATACTTGTGTTCACCCAACTATTAGTAGTATCTGGCAATTTCAAGTTAACAAATTTATTAAAGCCTTCCGTACTTTTGCAGTCCAAAGGCTTATCATGTATGCATCCCTGCGACATGTCAATCAACTTCCATCTGTCCGGTGATTTCGGCTTGAATCCCTTCAAACATTGGCAAACAGGTGTGGCAGCGATGTTGCATATTCCGTTGGCGCCACAAACGCCATAATCATCACAGTAGTCTTGCGGCCTTGATAAAGAAGTCTTCCAGATCTGTTCAGCTTCCATCCATATATGGCGCTCCGCCGAGGAGGTGGTTTGGTTCAAAACAAGGCTTGTGATTATAGATTCATTAGTGAACTGATAGGTGTAGTACACCTCCTCTTCATTAGAGACAAAATCGAATTTATACAACAGAGTGGGCTTTAAGTTAGGTACACCACTAAATGTAAGGCCATTCCAGGGGCCACTTCGATAGTGTTTTTTTGATCCCTTCCACATAACTACCTCAGGATATTCATGAAGGTCTATTCCATAAGTTAGGTCTCCAGGTGAAGGGTCTTCGGAATTCTTCCATGAAGATAGCCGCCTGTTCAGACCAACCCTTAAGTCCCATCCAAACTTCATACCTTGTAACAACGTATCTGATGGATAATCAAAGCTCTGCCACACATATACCTCCGAGTTTATATCTTTCTCTTCTCTTAATACAAGATTTCCAGAATCTAACAGCTGTGCCACTGGATTCTGAACTTGTCTCGATGAATTTGATGACCAAAAAACACCACCATCGTCGTGACTGACAAGAACAAGATGGCCCGTGTTGTTGACCATGAATGTGCCGGAGAGATCTTTAATTGGTCTTTCTCTGTTGGCCACCCAAACAACAGTCGTAACTGGGATATTCTTGTGCCAAATTCCCAAGTACCGGTTCTTGGAGCTGCCTGGACTGAAAAAACCCAGTTCAAATCTTCCATGTTTTGAAACTAAGGTCTTGCCGTCACTAAGAGATAAGGTTGGAGTGATAGTATCAGCTAAAGCAGAGGTTTTCGATAAATAACAACAAAAGCAAACATAAAATGGAACAAACAAAAGACTGCTCATTTTGATGATCTCTAATGTTCTCCACCTTTGATAATCCCTTGCAAGTTGAGAAAAAAAAGGCTATATTTGGGTGTAATTTGGCAGGAATGAGTTAGAAAACACACATTTTTAACTTGTACACAACACACAAGTATCCCACAACAGGAGGAAATTAAACCAGTGAACATGACAACTCGAGCTGGGGCTTCAATACCCTCATCCTCAAGGCATAGGAAAGCAATATCACAAAGACTTCTACAGCGTCTTTTTCCGTGGGTGATTGAATGGAACTTTCGAGGAGGAAGAAAGACAGACTCATGAAAGTCGAAAGACTTGAAAAATTTGTCTGCGAGCCGGAATAATCTGTTAACACTTTTCAGCGTTACAAGCCAAATTGACTGTGAAATCTAAATTATCTACCCCAACTCTTGTGGTGGTGAGTCCCAACCAAGGGAATCAATTCATGTGGTGTCATTTTGAGTCGTGTATATTTTTGGATCATATCATTTTAATTTGCATCATTGTCAACATTCGCGCCAAATTTTATTAAACGTGGTGCGGTTATTGAGCTGCTTAGTTGGAGCTTTTACCCTAACCCATGGAGTTTTTAAAAAATATACCCAAAAGAGGGTTATTTTGAAAATATTTCTCAAACCCAAAAAATTTTCAAAACGTTAGTTGGAATGACGTTTTTAGATCAAAATATATCAGTTTTTTTTATCAAAAAAAAGTAGGAATAAAATACATCAGTTGGAGTAACGTTTTTATCATAAAAACGTCAGACCAACTGATGTTTTTGTGCAACATAAAGCCATATGAGATCACCTAAAAATGTCAGTTGGACTGATTTTTTAGAGAAAACGTCTGTGACAGCTTTTAAAAACGTTAGTTTTTAGTTCAGCAGAGACCAGGGAAGGATGAGTCTTGTATGTGTTAAAATTGCTAAAGACCTCAAGTCAAAGTACACCTGCTTCCACTCACTTTCGTGTTCGAGTTCTGAATTTGTGGACAATATTTGTTGTCCTTTCATGAACTACACCACTTGAATGAAATATTAGAGACCCATGGAAATATCCACACACGAGATTTTCTAGTAGGCCCTAATATTCCTTGGGATTAGTTATAAATTTAATTGTTCTAGTGCCTCAGATTAATAAACAATGTATAAATAACATTTTCCTCGCTAAATTATAGACTCATTGTACCACTGAAGTTAGATGTTCAGGTTTTGGAGTCTATATTAGTTTAGGTGATTCACCATTATACTAACCAAAAATTAAAATTCATATTTTAAAAATTATTAGGCACAATTTTATATATACATGCAATTAAGCCAAAAAAAACTAAAGTCTCTCCTCAAACGAATTTTTTCAACTTTATTAGTTTTTTTGATTACACTGCCAATGATTCTAAGAACTTTTTAGAAATTGACTATTTCATTACATTTTCAAACATATGTTTCGCACCCAAAAAATCAAACACTAAACAAGTCCAATATTGAGAATACATTTATGTTTAGTTGGGTTACTAGTATTTTTCATCTTTAGATCAAATTTACTTTAGATCAAGGTACGATTCAAAAAGACAAGTTATAATTGAATGAGATTATTTTTAGACTTATAATTAGACTCAAAAAGACCAGTTATAATTATTACATGGGTCTCTGACATTTTATTTAAGTGGTGTAGTTCATGAAAGGACAACAAATATTGTCCACAAATTCAGAACCAATTGAACATGAAAGTGAGTGAAAGAAGGTGTACTTCGACTTGAGGCCTTTAGCAATTTTAACACACAAAATACCCATCCTTCCTTGGTCTGCTCAACTAAAAACGTCAATAGGACTAGCGTTTTTAAAAGTCGTCACAAACGTTTTTTTTTAAAAACGTCAATCCAACTAACGTTTTTAGGTGGTCTCATATGACTTGATGTTGCACAAAAAACAGTTGGTCTGACGGTTTTATACTAAAAACGTTACTCCAACTGACGTATTTTGATATAAAAATGTCATTCCAATTGACGTTTTTAAAACTGAATGAATTTGAGAAATACTTTCAAAACAACCATCTTTTGGGTATAATTTTTAAAAACCCCATGAGTTGGGGTAAAAGCTCGCTTAGTTGGTTCTGAAACTCATTTTTAGAATTACAAGAGATGTTTAAGGATTTGTCGGGTAGGTTGCACATATACACTAATATTTCAAGATGCCTGATTGCCTTCCTCCATTATTTAAAGGGAGAAAACTAATTTGTACAGATGACTAACTTTCAAAGACACTGACATAGCAAACTACTACTCATTTAACGTTATTGATCAGTCCATTATGTCGGAACAACTTGCATGGAAATCTGCTAACGAGCCTCCAACAGCGTAACAGTCATCTCATTAGCTGAACAAGATTCATTGTTGCTTGATGAGGGATGAGCTTCATTTTGTACTTCTATCAAGAAACCTGGTTGCTTCGGCTGAGGCAATACGCTCTCACCGCTCAACATTAGAACCACCGATAACATGTTCGGTCGATCCTCTGGATGTTGTTGCACACATAAGAGTCCCACATGGATGGATCTGAATATCTCAGGTAAAATGCACGAGTCCTCGACTAATGTATCGATCAGTTCCGTTGCCCTCTCTTCTTTCCACAATCTCCATGCCTAAAGCAAATTAAGCTCATTTTTGGTTCAATATTGTACATTATGAACGCATGAAAATGCCATAATTTCAACACTTACACATTCCATAAGATTGTGGTGGTGGTTTGAATGATACCCTCTGTTCTTCTTCCCACTTATTATCTCCAGCAATAGAACGCCAAAACTGAAGACGTCAGATTTTATTGAGAACAATCCATAAATAGTATATTCTGGTGCCATATAATCACTGTATTGTAGCGTCAAAAGTAAAACATGTTAAAGAGATCATAGTATTCCTAAGAACAAAAAAAAAAGGTCCATAGACAAGTAGACATACTATGTCCCAACGACTCTATTAGTATTTCCTTCACTTTGATCTCCAAAAATTCTACCCATCCCAAAATCTGATATTTTCGGATTCAAATTATTATCAAGTAATACATTACTTGCTTTGAGATCTCTGTGAATAATTCTCAACCTGGAATCTTGATGAAGGTAGAGAAGCCCCCGAGCAATTCCACATATGATGTGGAAGCGTTTTGGCCAATTTAAAAGTTTTCCTCTTGTTCCATCTGGTAATTTTTTCCATATATCAAATTAGTATCTTCTCACATAACAACCAATTAGATGCATTAAACTTATGAAAACAAGGAATACACTATTCCAATTGAATTTTTTAGTTTTTGAGATTCAAACCAAAAATATAGGAGTCCAAGCTTCTATTGGGCAAGTATTCATAAATCAACATTTTCTCTTCTCCTTGATTGCAACAACCAAGAAGCTTTACGAGATTCCGGTGCTGAAGTTTGGCAATCAGTTTTACTTCATTTTTGAACTCCGTCAATCCTTGTCCAGAACTTTTTGAAAGCCTCTTCACAGCAATTTCTTGGCCATCTACTAAAGTGCCCTGAAAATGACCAGTTGTGGATAAGAGATATTCTTGAATAAATTAGTGTTTTTTTTAAATCCTCTAGTCATTAGCATGTTGCAAGCAACTTACCTTGTAAACGGGTCCAAAACCACCTTGTCCAATCTTGTTGTTTGTTGAAAAGTTATCAGTAGCAATAGATATTCCAACCAAGTCAAATGAGGGTAAATCCAAGTCTTGATCATTTGGGTCCTCTTCGCTATGAACATTTTCAGCTATAGTATAAACAATGGCGCAATACTTGTTATAGGAAACACCAAAAAAATAAAAATAAAGAAACAACTGGTACTGAATGGATATATGGGCTGTGAAAATATGGACTTCTTTTTCTTAAAAGCTCAAAAATTACGAAATATATAGTCAAGAGTAAGGAGTTCTAAGTGTAGTTTGCCCTTTCACTTATTTTCCACCATTGCTAGATTTTTACACTGCAATCATAATAGCTCTCCTGTTCAGAAAACAAAACTCTAAAACAGAGCTCTTCATCTTTTCTTAGATAGTTATAAGAATAAGAAAGAATTTCCACAAAATAACTTCACTACAAGTTCTGTGGAATGGGCATCTGAGTAGTTTAAAATTTTACCATTTGTTCTTGTCTTGCCTTTCCAAATGTGATAGCTGACAAGAAGTATCCCAGAAATTCCTCCAATGGTGACTACAATAGAAACTGGTAAGATCCATTTTGTACCATCTTTTGCTTCTCCAGGATCTGATTTCCCTGTAGTCCCATTGTTTGTCCCTTCTAGAAGCAAGCAGTTACATTTATGAAGGACAAAATCGACTGAAAATTTATAAAATTTGGTAAAAGGCTCTTCAAGCAGCAGCTAAAGCAAAAGAAAAAAAAATACCTAAGCTTGAAGCCGGCATTCTTATGTACAAATTGTCTCCGCCAGTGGCGAATTGTCTGATATCAATCAGATCACCAATCCAAATTGCACAACCACTACCATTTCCTCTAATATCCAAGTTTGTGTAAGCCATGCAAGAGCAATTCTTTAAGCACTTGTCCCTGCATTCATTAAGATTCATACTTTGGTTCACCCAACAATTAGCAGTATCTGGCACTTTCAAGCCCACAAATATTAGAAAGCCTTCGGTACTGTCGCAATTCAGTGGCTCGTTGCGCATGCATCCCTGTGCCAGTCCATTGATTTCCGTTTTTCCGGTGATTTTGGCTTGAATCCTTGCAGACATTGACAAACAGGGGAGGCACTGAGGTCACAAATTCCGTTGGCACCACATAGATCATAATCGTCACAATAATCTTGTGGCCATGAGAAATATGGCTTCCAAATCTGATCAGATTCAACCCAAACAGGGCGCTCTAGGCGGAGGTGGTTCGGTTCACAACATGCCTTGAGATTACAGATTTATTGTTCAGCTGATATGTATAGAACACCTCCTCTTCATTGTAGCTAATGTTGAACCGAAATAACGGATTAGGCCTTAATCCAGGAGCACCGCTGTATCCAATGCCATTCCAGGGGCCACTTCTACTGTACTTTTTTGAGCCCTTCCATATAACTGCCTCAGGATATGGAGGATGTACTATCCCATAAGTCAGCTCTCCAGGTGAAGGATCTTCGGAATTCTTCCATGAAGATAGCCGCCTGTTGAGACCATTTCTCAAGTCACATCCAACCTTCATGCCTGGTAACAATGTATCAGATGGATAATCAAACCTCTGCCACACAAAAATCTCTGAATTTCTTTCTCTCTGTTCTCTAATGATAAAATTTCCAGAATCTAATAGATGTGCTACTAGATTCTGGACTTGTTTCACTGAATTCGACGACCAAACGACGACATCTTTGTGACTGACAAGAACAAGATTGCCTGTTTTGTTGAACATCAATGTGCCCGACAAATCTTTGATTGGGCTTTGTCTGTTGGCCACCCAAACGACAGTTCTAACTGGGACGTTCTTGTACCAAATTCCCAAGTACCTGTTCTTGGAACTGCCCGGACTGAAAAAACCAAGTTCAAAGCTTCCACCTGTTGAAATTAAGGTCTGGCCATCACTAAGAGAGAGGTTTGGAGTGCTTGTATCAGATAAAACAGAGATAATCCACAATAAACAAGACAAGTAAACATAAAAAAGGGTAGACAAAAGAGGGCTCATTGTTATGTGATGTCGCTTCCCTTTGATATTTGGCAGTAATCTAAAAGAAAAAGGCTAGATTATGGAGTAATTTGCATACATAAACTAGAAAATTTTGACTTCTACACTTCACGCAAGTCTTCGTCTGCAAGAGATTATTTATATATAAAACAGAACACGTTTTAATGAACTCACCTGATCGTCTCAAATAGAATAATCAACGTTCCTCTTAAAATTATTCATATTGAATTTTTGCAGTTACCCTTAATAAATCATTAAAATTAGATTTAGAATATAAATATTCTTTCTTAATAGTTAATATATATTCACCCATTATCAAATTTGTTTTATTTTGTCAAAGATCTACTAATTGTGTAACTGTGATGAGATTAATGCTTTGTTTGGTAGGAATGATGAAAAATAAAAAAGTTGAAAAATAGGAGGAATACATTTTATATCCTTCAAATAAGGAAAATAGGAAAGATACATTTTCCTTCTTTTGTATTTGATTGGATGGATGGAAAATAAAAATGATTAATTTTTTTTTGTTGGCTAAGATTAAAGATAACAATTGAGTCGTGTCATGTCAGATTCGTGTTTGAGTTTGACGAGTCGAACTGAATATGAGTCTTTTATATTTTTTATTCACGTGTTATGTCATTTTTAAATTCGTGTCGAGTTATAATTAAGTTTGTGTTATAAAATTCGTATCTAATTCGAGTCGTGTCATCGTGACACGATGATACATATTTTATCATTTATCATTTGAAAATTTTTATCATTTAAAAATATTTTATCATTGTATCATTTGAAAATTTTCACCCCTAACTATGATGATAAAAATAATTTTTTAATTTAAATTTTTTATTTTTTAATTTATTTTTAAAAAAATTTAAACGTATATATAAATACATATTTTATCATTGTATTTTTATATGAAATTAATTTTTTATTGATTCGTAACTTGTACGTAGAAATACGAGATTAATTAAAATTGGGGACTCTAAAATTTTTTAAATGGTCTTAAAATTTCATTTGAGGAAACTCAATTATTCTCATTTATTTGGAAGCCCTTAGGCGGCCGCTTAGTAGCCTATGCCTAAGGCCGGCCTCGTGCATATGGACCGAAGAGTGAGGTAATTAAAAAGAAAAATATTATGTATCCCAAAACTCTAACTCAAATCCCTATCCCAAATGAAGGGAGACTATTAGATGAGTGAGTCCCATTAATTTTTTCAAATGGGACCCACTGATCCAATGATCTCCCTTGATTTGGGATAGAGATTTGAGTTAGAGATTTGGGATACATAACATTGCTCAAAAAGAACACTTAAAAATTAACTACGAAGACTTCAACCCCCCCCCCCCACACACACACCCACTCTTCAGTGGTTGGCCAATGAATTTTTGAAGGAAGATTAGACTAGGCAATTTAAAATATGGTTCATAAATCTAATAAAAAATTTACATAGAATTAGTTGATAAACATATATTCTAATTAGACCTTTCAAATAAAAAGATCGACACAAACTCGCAACATATAACTTAGGTATGGTACAAATACATAAGATTATAAATGAGATTGATTGTAACAAGAATTGACACAATACTACTTCAATTTAGCTGTACAACTCTCTCTCTCTCTTAAGCATACACACACAGCTATATCATGAAATTACCATCACATTTGGGATCAAGGAATAACTTGCATGTTTTTGTTTCCATTGTGCAATTCCTCTCACATTTCTTAGATCCATCATCACTTTGTTTCTATGTTAGAGTTGGAATTCCAGTTCAAATAAAATGATAAACAAAAAATTTGGAATTCTCACTATAACTATGACGAAACAATTTGACTTTGAATGGTGATTGCCTCCTACCTAGAAATTCTTTTCCTTAACTCCCGAAACAGGGTTTCTATCCAATCCTAAAGTAGTTTAAGTGGTTATAAAGACGAACTCTAAACTTAGATGTCTTGAATTTAAATTTTGACAATTTTTTGGGATTGGGTCACGAGAGACTTATCTCTCATGAATATTCTAGTCTCGGGGTAGATGGTGTGCCTTTGACCAAATCACAAAGAAAATTAGTCAAAGTGTGCATCAGCTGGTTCGAACGCCCTGGTCGTTGAACAAAAAAAAACACACAGTTTCTATCTTTCAAAGAATTGATTACAAATGCAGGACAAAATGCAATCATTCGTTTAAAAACTTAACGATCTGTCTATGTAGGGATCAAAATAACACAAATTGAATAATTTAGGGACTAAATTGACAAAGTTGGTACAATGAGTACTAAACTGAAAAAAAATGTATATTTTAGGGACTAAAAATGCTATTAACCATACAAAAAATTTGGAGAAAAGTTACAGCATATTCATTCACAAAAATGATTAGAAAACAACCCAAAAAAGGCACTGATTTGTTTCTCTATCTTCATCTTTCCTAGAAGAGATGCTCACGAGGCATGAAGATAATAAATTGGCTTTCCTTCATGATTCCAAAACACTGCCACCCCCAATTATGTGTAATTTCGTTGCCTTGCTCCCTAAAGCAAATATATTGACAAAATGTCGTATCTTCTCTCTAGTTCAATGTGGTAATAATGTCAGTAATTGATCCCAAGAGTACTAAGATGCATCAATTATGACATTGTAGAATGACTAGTTATTGTTTGTGCCTGAAGGTATAAAGTAATAAAAAAAAAATATTTGTATTCACATCTAAAATCAAATCACAAATATAGAGGAGAGAGAAAAGAATTTAAACACCGATTATAGTGGGAGTGGACGATGGTAGTAGCGGTGGTGGGGTGGTGACGGTGGTGATGTAGGTGGTGGTGGTGGTAGTGGTGATGGTCATGAGGGGCATTGGTGAGGCGATAGGGATAGTGGTGAAAGGGGTGATGGTTGGACAGTGACGATGGTAGTATGGTGGTGGTGGGGGGTAGTGGGGATGGTGGAGGTCGGTCGGTAGGGGTGGTGCGGTGACGACAGTAGTAATACCGACGGTGGTGAGAGTAGTGGGCAGTGGTGGTGGTGGGTGCAAATGGGATGGTGGTGGTCGGACGGTGGTGGTAGGGTGGCAACAGTGGTGGTGGTCGGGCGGTGGTATGGTGACGACATCGATGGTGGTGGGTGTGGTAGTGGTGGTGGGTGTTGACATTGGTGGTGGGGTGGCGACAATAGAGGTGGTAATAGTAGTGATGATGATGG
>CM042197.1:3223952-3249527 GCA_023539305.1 Ilex asprella
GGGGGGGGGGGGGGGGGGGGTGGGGGGGGGGGGGGGGGGGTGGCGGCTACGACGATGATGGTGGCTACAGTGGTGGTGGTGATGGCAGTGACGGCTGCAGAGGCGGTGGTGGTGGGGGCAGTGGTGCTGGTAGAGGTAGTGGTAAGACAGTTTCAAATACTAGTATTTTTTTAAAGTACTTATGAGAAATAATTTCTAGAAGTATTTTTAAAAAATTACTTCAAACACCATTAGGGCCCTATTTTTCTTATTCTATTTAGGGTGTTAATATTAGCCGTTAGATTAACTTTAAAGTAAAATTAAAAACGATCTCAACCGCTAATAGCTAAAGTCATTTTTTTTATTTTTTGATATTTGAATTGTAAGCTACTTTATTATATATACTAGTTATTGTCTGTGCCTGAAGGCACAATATAATAAAAAATGGTAAATAATAAACATATTTGTAATTATATCCAAAATTAAAATCGCAAACATAGAGAAAAAATAAAAGAATTTAAGCATCGATTTATAGTGGAGGTGAGAGGTGGTGGGCGGCAGTGGTGGTGGTAAGAGATGGTGATTGTTGTGGTGGGTGACAATGACCGTGGTGGAGTTGGTGGCGACGGTGGTGGTGGTGGCGGCGATGATGGTGGTGGTGGCGACGACGACAATGGTGGTGATGACGACGATGGTGGTGATAGCGGCGACGAGGATGATGGTGGTGGTGGCGGAGACGGCGATAGTGGTGGGGACGACGACAGCAGTGGTAGTGGTAGGTGAAGGTGGTAGATGTAGTGGTAGGGCGGTTTCAAATATTATTACTTTTTTAAAGTACTTATAATAAATAATTTTTAAAAGTACTTTTAAAAATCACTACAGATACACCCTTAGGAGTCTATTTTTCCTATTAAATTTAAGATGTTAATATAAGCTGTTAGATTAACTTTAAAGTAAAATTTAAAACGATCTCAATCGCAAATAGCAAATGTCATTTTGTTTATCTTTTGAGATTTGAATTGTAAGCTATTTTATTATACTAGTTATTTGCACACGTGCGTTGCACGTGAATAATTTTGTATTATAATTTTTAATTTTATTTTTTTCAATTTTATTGTTAGTTTAATTGTTCAATATTGGATGATTTGAGAGTTTCTAGATGTGGATTTCATCAAAAGAGAAAAATAATAAAAAGCATATTTGAATTCCTAAATTTAAAAATAATTCATTCTAAGAAATACAATTTTCCCTCTCTATTTCTTTGTAACAACCCATTTAATTTTTTTTATATAAAAAATACTATCATTATCTATATATAACTTCTCAATGGATGGAACTATAACTACCCACATTCAAATTTTCTTCCTCAATTTGGCAAATTCATGGATTATTTTTGAATAATTTTATGATTGGGATTAGGATGGAGTAGAGGTAGAGATGGAGGTGGGGGTCAAAATAATAGCGGAGAATTTTATAAATTCCTTGTATCGTACAAGGCGGTCGCTAGTTTCTTGTATAAATATAACTATATTTGCTTATACTTGTCTATAACATAACCTCATACACAAGGTCATTGATGTGGATGTAATGATAAATCTCAAAAATCCAATAGATCCATGTTCCTTGTGTACTACTACTTTATTTAATAATAAAAGAGAGGTAGAAAAATTAAAAAACAAAAATCAACATAAAATAAACAACCAATTATTCTAGAAATAAAAAAATATATATATTTCTAACTAAATTTTGATTGTACCCAAATAATGAAAACATAAAATGATTTAAAAAATACAGTAAATATGTTACCTAAATAAATCATCTAACCAGATTAACCCCAAATTTTCACTAAAAATGGAATGCAATAAAGCAAAAGAGAAATCATGTTGTTCAACTTGCCAAAAAAGCACATCATTAGGCAGACAGTCTCCACTACAACAAAGAAAGGTGGTAAAGAACATAAGTATCTTAATTATGTTTGGCGCTAGTGAAGTGAGACAGAACTGCCAGCAACCCCTCAAGACAATAAGTTTTGCAGTTCCCAACTGTATGACCTACTGATGCAATGACTTTTCTATTGAACATACTTTTGCTTGGATATGACCAAGTAGCTTGTAGGCGCCTAATTCTAAGTCACTCACCCTAATTGCATTACCTTGTAAGGTTAACAAATATTATCCTAATTCACATGTGCGTACTTTATTAGGAACCTAATCGCAATGTTTATCAACAAATAATCATTTGGACTACGAGAAAATTCAATTTCAATCATCACCCTAATGTTCTTCTTTCTTTGTGGTGGCAGGAAAATAAAACTAATTTTGTACTGATAGTAGAAGTAATTCTTTTAACCTTCACAATGTGGAAAACAAATCCAAGTTCATTCGTAGGGTCTTTCACGAGACGTAACAATCTCTTGGGTATATCCACTGCCCTCTCCACATCATAAATAATGTGCATCTACAAAAATTAGCAATCAAAAATATTCATCCAACATTAGACCAAAGAGAGTGAACCTTTGAATGGATGTAAAAAATAATAAGGATAGAAATAGAAGATGAAATAATACAGACAAATGTACCCACATATGTGTATGCACATACATATATACCACAACAAGAATTTGAAAACTAAAGGATTTCTGTTGTTTCCAATTTTTTTCCCGAAAATTCATAAAGAAGAAAGAAATAAGAAATTCGAGTATGGACTAAGACAATAAACTTCAACCGGTAGGGTTGAAGTATCTAGGAGAGAGGCAATGAATATTACGCTAGAGTTGGTCTATAAAGCTAGGAAACTTGGTGTCATTGTCATTGAAGTTTTGAGTCGACTAAGCACCTCTCCCCAACTATGCATGCAGTGAAAGACAATCAAATTAGTTTAACAATGAACTAATTGGAAATTAGCTCATTCTTTTAAGATTTTACTATTTTTGGAACACCAACAACTCCAGAGCCCTTCACTGATGATTTGTAATTGGTAAGCTTAATTATCTACCCTTCCATATTTTTAGATGATCTATGTTATGAATGGGAACCATGTGTACCAGCACATGCTTCTTGCTCACAAACTTTGCCTTGTTCTCTTTCATATCCACAAATAAAGAGGATCAAGAAGGGCACTCTAAGTTAGTCAAGTCAAGTCTTCCCCACTACACCTAATATTGCAATATGCAAGGTGGTTGCTTCCATTATGTACCCTCATAAGATTTCAAATAGGTTAGCTTGATACATCTAAACTTTGCAATCGGAAAGGTGACTTTTCAAAGGTCCTGTAAGAACACCATAGTCCAAATTGGCTATAATAACTATCTCCAAACCCAATGAAGGTTCTGAATGGAATTGACAAAAGGTGAATGTGTGCATGTCATGGTGAAAAATTGAATCCCACATAAGTTTTTCTTTTTTCAAAAAAGAGAATCCCATATAAGTTCACTAAAAACCTATTAAAGCAAAAAAAAAATAAAATGAAAAGGAAACTGAATCAAAGAACTAATTACACATAAAAAGCACTTGGGATTAGAAATTGCACTTCCATAAAACCTATCAACTTGACATTTTTCAATCTACAGTAAAAAAAAAAAAATAGCAATGGGACTTTGGTCCAATAGTACTCCTTGTCTTGTAAAGGCTTTACCTTCTTGAGGTCAAAAGTTCAAGTCCGCTTTCACTTTCCCTTTCCCTTCCCCTTCCCCTCCCCAAGAAAAAAAAAAATCTGCAGTAAATACTTGACCCTATGCTCAAAATACCAATACATAAGTCATCTCAAACCAAGTTTATTTCTAGTGATATATTCGAAATTGAAGTGGGGGGAAAATAAAATGGCCAATCCTGTGCAAAATATTTTCTTCAAAATACAGGTGACATATCACAAACATGCAAATTATCAAAAACATACATCGAACATGTATAGTTGCAAAATCAATACACCATTAAACAGCCTAAACAATTACCTTCAAGGAGAAAATAAAACTTCAAAACCAAATCCACAACTGAAACATACGAAAATCAATAAAATACAGAAAGAATGAAGGTTGCATGTACTGATGTACCTGGGAAGAATTATTTTGAGTTAGACGGTTGAGAAACTAATTCATTTCTCATACTTGCTAAGTGATGTTCTAAAAACTGGTTGAATCATGTATACAAAGAAATGTACCACATTCAATTAGTAGACACAAGAAATTATTATAGTCAAAAGTGGAGCTCAATAAACCAGCAAACTGATGTACAAAATATTAGGTAAAACATGAGTTTAGGAAAATAAATTATTGGGGAAAAAATACATGTATTCAGAGCTAAGAAATTAATTAAAATATCAATGATGTTCTAAAAGTTAGTCCAATGATTAACCAAATTGTAGTTGATCAATTAAAAAATGAATTAGAAGCAGCAAAAAAAAGTGATCACTCAATGACAATATATATGATCTTCCAAGAAAGTATCCCAAGAATACCTGATGGCACCCACAACGCACTGAGTAAGCCAACACACGGTAGCCATGCTTACTTGGTGTAGATCTACACTATGTAATTGATAAACTCTAAAGAAATATTTCAGGGTCAATTTCACAAAACACAAAAATAATGGGTTCAATACATGTACCTGGTTGAAGCAACCGAATATATGAAAGAGAACGACAAATTAAAAAAAATATCAAATCATTTAACAAGAAATCCAAAATACATGAAAAGAGAATTCTCTTCTTGCAAGATGACCAAACCTTGCTAGAAGCTGTTCAGAGCCCTTCTTGTGGTTGCTTGCCATTGAGGAAGGAAATTGCTTCTCTATTCCAGATGCAAGTGTGGAATTGTATTTCTCAGGAATCTTGGACTCTCAAGATAATCGATCTACTATTAAAAGAAAGAGTAACGTAGACATTCCAATTTCAGAATGTGAAAAGACATGATATAAGGGTAATTAATTTTTTATTGAGGTTATTTTATTTATTGTGACATTAAATTTGAAGGATAATCATGACATAGTTATAAAATTTGAGAGTAAAAATGAAAAAAAAAATGTTTTTCACATATGTTGACTTTTTAAAGTAGTATAGATAAATTAGTTATTACCTGTGCCTGAAAACACAATATAATAAAAAATGATAAATAATAAACATATTTGTATTCATATCTAAAATAAAATCACAAACATAGAGAAAAAATAAAAGAATTTAAGCATCGGTTTGTAGTAAATGTAAGAGGTGGTGGTAGGAGATGGTGATGATTGTGGTGCGTGGCAATGACCGTGGTGGCGGTGGCAATGGTAGCGGTGGTAATAGTGGCGGCGATAGGTGTGATAGTGGTGGTAACGGTGGTGGCGATGACAGTGGCAATGGGGGAACGGTGGTGATGGTGGGGGGCGGTGGTAGTGGTGGCAGCGGGAGCGGTGGCGACGGTGGTAGTGGTGGCGTCGGCAATAGTGACGGTGGTGGTGGCGGCGGCGATGGCGGTGGCTGTTGTAAAAGTAGTTGTAGGGCGATTTCAAATTCTATTATTTTTTTAAAGTACTTATGAGAAATAATTTTTAGAAGTATTTTTAAAAAATCACTTCAAACACACCCTTAAAGGTCTATTTTCTTTATTAAATTTAGGATGTTAATATTAACCATTAGATTAACTTCAAAGTAAAATTTAAAGCGATCTCAATCGCGAATAGTAAAAATCATTTTGTTTATCTTTTGAGATTTGAATTATAAACTACTTCATTATATAGATATCAGACTATACATATAGAATGAAGGATAAAAAAAGGGTTTGAACATCATGACAAATTCAGACCATATTACAACGTAGCATAACCTTATGAGCTGATACACTGTGAGTCTACAATAATGACTCAGTCAACTGAATTGATTCAAATGTGTTGTGTCGGAGTTTACCACAAGTCAAATAAGTCTCTGGTATGCATAAAACTTAAAATAGTATTGGACAGCAAGTGCCACAAATTGGCTATGACTCGGCCAAATGTATCGAACTCGGTCCAAAGACATCCATCTAACGTATACATGAAGGCGTATGTTGAGTGGAGAACCGTCATTTACATGGAATTACAAGAGATTTTGATGGATTTGTCGGGTAGGTTGCAGAAATACACTGATATTTCAAGATGCCTGACTACCTTCCTCCTTTGCATGAAATGGGAACAATAATTTGTACAGATGACAAACTTTCAAAAACTTTGAAATAGCAAACATACTCATTTACCAGTGTTGAGCAGTCCATTCAGTGGCAACAACATGGAAATCTGCTAACGACCCTCCAATAGCGTAACAGTCATTTCATTGGTTGAACATGATTCATTGTTGCTCGCTGAGGGATGAGCTTTATTTTGTACTTCTATCAAGAAACCTGGTTGCTTCGGCTGAGGCAATACACTCTCGCCGCTCAACATTAGAACCACCGATAACATGTTCGGTCGATCCTCTGGAAGCTGTTGCACACACAAGAGACACACATGGATGCATCTAAATATTTCAGGTAAAATGCACGAGTCCTCGACAAATGTATCGATCAGTTCATGTGCCCTCTCTTCTATCCACAATCTCCATGCCTAAAACAAATTAAGCTCATTTTAGGTTCAATGTTGTACATTATGAACACATAAAAACACCACAATCTCAAATACTTACAACTTCGAGAAGATTGTGGTGGTGGTTTGAATGATACCCTCTGTTCTTCTTCCCACTTATTATCTCCAATAATAGAACACCAAAACTGAAGACGTCAGATTTTACTGAAAACAACCCATAAATAGCATATTCTGGTGCCATATAACCACTGCATTTTAGCATCAAAAGTGAAACATGTTAAAGAGATTATAGTATTCCGAGAACAAAAAAAAGAGGTTCATAGACAAGTAGACATACTATGTCCCAACCACTCTATTAGTATTTCCTTCACTTTGATCTCCAAAAATTCTTGCCATCCCAAAATCTGATATTTTTGGGTTCAGTTCATTATCAAGTAACACATTACTGGCTTTGAGATCTCTATGAACAATTCTCAGTCTTGAATCTTGATGAAGGTATAGAAGCCCCCGAGCAATTCCGCAGATGATGTGAAAACGTTTTGACCAGTTTAACAAATTACCTCTTGTTCTATCTGGTAAAATTTTCATTCATCAAATTAGTCATTTCTTCGACTTCAACTCTCATAACAATAACAAACAATTAGAGGCATTAAATCTATGAAAAAAAGAAATGCTCTTATCCAATTGAAATTGTTAGTTTTTAGAGATTCAAACCGAAAATATAGGTATCCAAGCTTTTGTTGGGCAAGTATTCATAAATCAACATTTTCTCTTCTCCTTGATTGCAACAACCAAGAAGCTTTACGAGATTTCGGTGCTGGAGTTTAGCAATTAATATTACTTCATTTTTGAACTCAGTCAATCCTTGTCCAGAACTCCTTGAGAGCCTCTTCACTGCAATTTCTCGGCCATCTAATAAAGTGCCCTGAAAATTACCAATTGCAAAACAAGAAAAAAAAAAGAGATCCTTGAATAAAAAGAAAATAAGAGATCCTTTGGTCATTAGTATATTGCAAACTTACCTTAAAAACAGACCCAAAACCACCTTCTCCAAGCTTGTTGTTTATTGAAAAGTTATCAGTAGCAATAGATATTACAGTCAAGTCAAATGATGGTAAATCCAAGTCTTCATTCGGGCTTTCTTCACTATGACCATTTTCAGCTGTAGTATTGGAGTTAAACCACATTTTAAAAAATGGATTTCCTTTCTTAAAACCTTAAAAATTCAGAAATATATAATCAAGGGTAAATGCTACAATTAGTCCTTAAACTTTTCCTTTTCTTTTTAAAATAGTTTTTGAATTTTTAACTGTCTCAATTAAGCCCTTCAACTTAATTTTGGGTCAATAAATCTTTTCGTCTATTTCAACTCTTGGAATAAATGGAGGCAAACCCATGTGTTGAGGGACAAAATTGAAATAATTTATCGACACGAAATTGATGGTTAAGGGACAAAATTGAGATAATTTAAAGTTTAGGGATCATTTTAAAATATTAGATAAAAATTAATAACTAATTATGATATTTACCCTATAATCAAATAATGTTCTTCCAAAAAAGATATGATTAAGAAATGTAGAGAACTTGAGGAGCTTTACTTACAAGTTAATTTAGAACTAAATATTTTATAAAATCTAATATGCAGTGATTCCGGGAGAGAAAGGAAGAAGAGGGAGATTACCGAATTCTCACAAGGATTAAGTCAAGAAACACAATTTTTTCGTAGAGAATTCTCAAATTAAAATTCAATTCTAATCAAAATAATGAAATTACAAGTTTATTTATAGAACAAGTGTCCTATCAAACTAACTACTCTAATACTAAACCTCTATCAGTTTATCTATAGTAGTCTTAATCTGATAGATACAATCTAACAAAAATTCAAATAATAAAATAACAAATAAAAGTCCTAATAATTACCTGGTGCAAATCCGATCATGTCGATTCAACCATTCAATTGTTGCACCGTCATGTAGTTTATCCGATGTTAAAGGTCCCATCTTAAAACATCATGGTCGTATGCAATGTCTAATGTGCAATGTTGATATGTATAAATAGATAATTTATATATATATTTATATTATTTAAAGGGTAGAGGGCAGATGATTTGATACAGTAGATTGAAATAAGAATATAAGAAAACTTTCCACATGCCACATTCTTGAAAAGTAAATTTACGGTACCATTGTTGGGATTTCATTTTTGTACTGATTTATTGTGAAATGCAAACTAATAGTTTAAGATGCAATATGAAAATACTTGATAGTTTAATGGGTAATGTAAAATTAGGGGCATAGTTCAAGGGTTCTCAGTGTAGTTTGCCCCCTCACTTATTTTTCACCAATGCAAGTTTTTTACACTGCAATCATAATAGCTGCTCTGTTCAGAAAACAAAACTGTAAAACAGAGTTATTCATCTTTTCTTAGATAGTTAAAAGAATAAGGAAGAAGTTCCACAAAATAACTCCATTACAAGTTCTGTGGGAATGAGCATATGAGTACTTTAAGCTTTTACCTTGTGTTCTTGTCCTGCCCTTCCAAATATAATAGCTGAGAATAAGTATGCCAGAAATTCCTGCAGTGGTGGCTACAATACAAACTAGTATGACCCATTTTGTACCATCTTTTTTTCCTCCAGGATCTGCTTTCCCTTTAGTCCCATTGTTTGTCCCTTGTAGAAGCAAACAGTTACATTTAAGTCGGACTGATAATCTATAAAATTCAGTAAAATGCACTTCAAGCAGCAGCTAAAGCAAAAGAAAGACAAATACCTAAGCTTGAAGCCGGCATTCTTATGTACAAAACGTCTCCGCCAACGGCAAACTGTGTAATATCAATCAAATCATCAAACCAGATTACACAACCACTGCCATTTCCCCTAATATCATAGTTTGTATAAGCCACACAAGTGCAATTCTTTAAGCACTTGTCTCTGCATTGGCTAAGGTTTAAACTTTTGTTCACCCAACAATTAGTAGTATCTGGCAATTTCAAGCCTTCAAATTTAACAAAGCCTTCCGTACTTTGGCAGCTCAAAGGTTTATCGCGTACGCATCCTCCCTGTGACCACTCCATCAATTTCCATCTTTCCGGTGATTTTGGCTTGAATCCATTCAAACATTGGCAAACCGGTGAGCCAGTAATGTCACATATTCCGTTGGCACCACAAAGACCATAATCATCACAATAGTCTAGTGGCACCGATAAATAAGACTTCCAGATCTGTTCAGCTTCCATCCATACATAGCGCACTGCCGATGAGGTGGTTTGGTTCAAAACAAGCCTTGTGATTACAGATCCATTCTTGAGCTGATATGTGTAGTACACCTCCTCCTCATCAGAGGTAAAGGTGAATGTATACAAGGGATTGGGCTTTAAGTTAGGAGCACCACTATATCGAAGGCCATCCCAGGGACCACTTCTGAAGTATATTTTGGACCCCTTCCACATAACTGCCTCAGGATATTCATGAAGCTCTATGCCATAAGTTAGCTCTCCAGGTGAAGGGTCTTCGGAATTCTTCCATGAAGATAGCCGTCTGTTCAGACCAACCCTTAAGTCCCATCCAAGCTTCATACCTGGTAACAACGTATCAGTTGGATAATCAAAGCTCTGCCACAAATAAATGTCTGAATTGCTTTCTCTCTCTTCTCTAATGATAAGATTTCCAGAATCTAATAGCTGTGCCACTGGATTCTGGACTTTCTTCAATGAATTTGATGACCAAAGAATACCATCTTTCCGACTGACAAGAACAAGGTTGCCGGTTTCGTTAACCATCAATGTGGCCGACAAATCGTTGATTGGTCTTTGTCTGTTGGCCACCCAAATGATAGTTCTGAGGGGGATATTCTTGTACCAAATTCCCAAGTACCTGTTCTTGGAACTGCCCGGACTGAAAAAACCCAGTTCAAAGCTTCCACCTTTTGAAATTAAGGTCCTGCCATCACTTAGAGAGACATTTGGAGTGATTGTATCCGCTGAAACAGAGATAATCCACAACAAACAAGACGAGCAAACATAAAAAAGCATAGAGAAAAGACAGCTCATTGTTCTGTAATGTCCTATACCTTTGATATTTGGCATCTATCTAAAAGAAAAATGCGACATTATGGAGTAATTTGCAAACATGAACCTTTTTTGGGGTAAGTGTAGACATGAACTAGAAAATTTGACTTCTACACATCACACAAGTCTTCCACGACGAGAGGGAACCACACAAGTTGAACTTGGACTTTTTAAAGTCAAGCCCGGCTAGAAGTGGGGCAGTGGCCTAGGGCAGTCACTCGCCTAGAATCCCACTTATATGTTTTGCTGAAATTTCACTCAAACTTTCTAATTATCATAAAAGAGAATTTATTGGGTAATCAATATGAGAATTCTGAATCAAATATAAAATATATTGGAAGAAATCTGATACGAAATATAGAGATTTACCAATATATAAATTGTATTGGGTTACAATATTTTATCCTTATAAATATAATTGAGTATTATTTCATCAGTTACCAATTGCTAGACGACCAATTTTTCAGTGAATAATATGTCGATGTAGGTTTTTGGTCTGTGGATGTAAGTATGGTATACCATTGTATGTATGTTGTATCGCACCACATTATATTTTTATATCATGTTTTTATTATTTTTTCCTATCTTAAATTTCTATTTTCTAATTTATGGTATTAGTGTTAATTATCTTTTGTACAAAACCAACATACTTTCCCTAAATTTTTTTTTTCACAAAGGCCTGATAATGTTATATGTTAGAAAAAGATTATTACTTTGTTACAACAATAAGTTTGGTTTGTTTTACGATTGCAAAAGTTTATTTCCTCTCTTTGATCTTAATGTGTTCATTTATATAGTATTTATTTTGCTTGCAAGTAGTTTTTCCTCTTAAAGGTATGAATCAAGAGGAAATTCAAAACAAAAAATAAATAAATAAACTTAACTTAAAAAATTAGGGCCCCTTTAAATTGCAAGGTCTTATATTGCAGCTTGATTTTTCAGGCCTAGACTATAAGAATGTACGGTCTTGATCAACACATGTTTTCAACAAGAAGAGCAGGAGGAGCCAATCTGGGACCCAGACAGCTTTCGCATGAAAACCAAACACTGAGGTGACTAAATGGTTTGAAAAAAACCAAACACTGGGACGAAGACTTCAGCATCCATTCTTTAATGGTTGGCGCATGAATAATTGCAATGGATCTTTCGAGGAAGAAACAGGACAGAGACTCATGGATGATGGAAGACTTTGACAAAATATTTTGCTGGATGGAATTAATGGCAATGAATCAATCAGTGTTGTGTTAATTGGTATCATATTTTTGTTGTTATGTTGTTTCAAAATTTATTTAACTAATAATCCATACACTTGAATATTTGTTATATGTACTTGACTCGTATTCTCGTTGGGATCGATACTAGGGTGATTCGAGTTTGTCACATGGCTCGACTTTGTTTAGAGGACTCATAGTTTTTAAAATTCTGCTTGGGTATCAACCCGCCACAAAGATCAGGTCAATGAATTACTATGAAGTACGGATACTTCGTTGAGATTGGTGTATTTGTATCAGCTACGATATTCATCAGATACTTGAAGATATATATCGGATACACCTCCTACGTATCCGATAATAATTAAATATTAGGATACTTTACGGATACTTTTGTGTTCAAGTAATATATATAATTTTTGAGTTGAATTTTAGCATTTTCTTTCGAATTCACATATCATACAATACATTTACAAAAATGCATACTACTTCAAAGGCACATGAATATTATTTAAGTATTATCTACAATTACATGTCAAAAGAGCATAAAATAAATCTATTATATTATAATTTTAATAAAAATTACTTTTAAATAAACCGACTCGGTAAATGTTAGCTTTGATTCTTTAATTAATCACTTCACTTTGTGAATATACCATAATGATACAATATATATTTTCTTTAAACTAAAAAATTACTATTTTTTTATTGTGTTAAAAAATTACTAAAATATATAAGTATTATGTTGATTGAAAATAATAAAAATATTAAATATATTTTATTATAGTCGTATCTTGACCGTACCCGTATCCTTCTTTTTTAAATTTTGTCATATTACCATATCCGTATCGTACCCATATTCCGTAACCGTATCCGTATCCGTGTTTCATAAATGAATTACTAATTCAACCGTTGAGTCACTAGTCGAATTGGATATATAATAAAAAAAATAAAGAAAATATTTTTATTAATTATAAATATGCTAAAAAAATCATAATAAGTATTAAAATAATAAAGTTAATCCACATGAAATGAAACAAGAATTAAAATATTATCAAACATGTATCTAATATACCAAATTGAATGCTCAAGATTCCTCAACTACAACAAACACAAATGAAAAATATAGCAAAGCAGATGGAACAAAAAAACAAAGTTATAGGAAAGAGATAAGTGAATCCAACAAATAAGAAGGATGTGCCTTCTGAACTTCATCTCAACAATAACGAAAAATAAGCTAAAAATTTGTAAATTTTTCACTCAAATAACTACAATATTCACAAAATAATTAAATAGAAATTGGCAAATAGAAGCTACAATCAGTTTTGAGAGAGAGAGAGAGAGAGAGAGAGATGAGTGAGAAAGTACCTGTCAAGTGAAGGAGAAGGTATTGCCTTCGTTCGACACTTCGACTGAGAGAGAGAGAGAGAGAGAGGCTTGATTTGTTCTATTCTTCGACTGACAGAGGCTGATTCATTCCACTGAGAGAGAGGCTGATCGTTCGAGTTCGACGGAGAGGGAGAGGTTAACTCGTTCGACGGAGGGATTACGTTTAGGGCAAAAATGCCAAAAATGGCTAAAAGCTTTGTTTTTATAGTTTTTAATTTACCCGGCCGGTTTTATAAGAACTGTCCGATTCAGCGGTTTTCGGCAAGAACCGTCCTGTTCAATGAGTTTTTACTTTTTACGAGGTTTTGTGTTCAAATGATCTAATACACTATCCGGTCCGGTTTAGTGACTGGCTCACCAATTTTCTGGGTCAATCCGTTTGATTAAGCCACATTTTGTTATTTTCTAATTGATTTTAGAGTTTCTTGCACTACTTATACTCTTGGAAGCCTTAAGGTTCCACAACTTTTGATTATGGGCTTTTTGCATTTTGTGCTCGAAAGATTTTAAGATTTTTATTTTATACTCTTAAAATTTTCAAGATTCTCACTGTACAAGATGAAAGATTAAATTTTTTACATTACATTCTCAATGTATTATAAGTATTGTAATGTGCCATTTTTGTTGACTTTCGTTATTTTTTCGACAAAAGTGAAACTATTGACACCGACGAAAAAAATTAATGGAAAGCTAACAGAAATGTCATATTATAATACTTTTGATATATTAAAGGTGTAAAGTGAAAATCTTAAAATCTTTCAGAGTATAAAGTATAATTTTCCTTTTGATTATAGAATACAATTGAGAAAGTTTTTTTTTTCCTTCAAATTTTTTTAGTACTCTTCAGAATCAACAGATTTATTGAAACATTTAGAACTAGTATTATTTGTGAATCAACATACCTAGAATAGAATCCTAAATTGATATTTGTGTATAAATCAACAATTTAGTTTTATTATCCCTTCTTGTTTACTAGATTTGTGTTTTTACACTTTTTCCTGCATCAATACTTGACCAAATTTCAAAAAAATTGGTATAAATTTTGAGCAGCTAAGTTGGTCATAAATCATGTCGGCCTTAGGCATATGCCATTAAGGTCGTCACCAAGGTCCCTCAAATGAACGAATAAATTTAGGAGTCCCAAAAATAATTTTTAAAATTGCTTACAAAATTACCACATTATTCCATCCAATTTTAGTTGCAATATCCTCCCTTTAGCTCAGACTCTTCCCCCTCCCCCCCCCCCTCTCTCCCTCTCCCTTTTTGTCTTTCATCTGTCACCACAATCATGCTCCTCTTTATCCTCTCCTTTCTCTACATTTTTATGTAAATGAAGGAGGAAAATTAGAGATCTCAATTAGAAAGCTTAAGTCAACAAGGTCTCTATTTTTCAACATGGGCCCCCTCTTTTGGAAAACAAAATACACAGAGATTGACCGAAGAATTGATTACAAATGCTGAGAAATATTGACAAGTTTGGGAAATTTTGGGGAAAAGCTATTGCATATTCATTACCAAAAATGATTTGAAAATAACCAATAAAAAAAACACTGATTGTGTGGAGGATGGAGATGGGGGAAGAGAGAGGGCCTAAGTTATGTGGCCGAAAATTCTTTCCTCTATCTCCCTCTTAACTCTCTTTGACAGTCTTATTTAGGGCTTTTTGAGCATTGATTTGATATTTTCCCCCCTTCACTTCATTAGCAGATTGTTCATATGTCAATTTCTGGATTTTGGGTAGCTACTTTCACAATTTTTAGAAGAAAATGAGGAGATTTGTGATGGAATTGAGGAGGGTTTGGTGGTGGTGGGTGTCTACTAAAAAATGTTGTCTCTTCTCTCTAGTTCAATTTGGTAATATTAATAATTGATGTGGAGAGTACTGAGACACATAAATAATGACATCATAAAATAATATCAGACGATGCATACAAAATAATGGATAAAAAAACGTTTGAACACTACAAGAAATTTAGGTCATATCACAACTCTATGGGTTGATACACTTTGAGTTTATGACAATGACTCGATCTAACGGAATTGATTGAGACGTTTCGGAGTTTACCACGAGTAAAATGAGAGTTGCGATTTACATAAAACATAAAATGGTATTGGACTAAAAGTTCCACAAATTGGATATGCCTCAGCCGAACATATTGGACTTGAATAGATGACTAACTTTCAAAGACCCTGAAATAGCAAACAATTACTCATTTAACAGTACTGATTAGTTCATTCTGCTAACGAGCCTCCAACAATGAAACAATCATCTCATTGGCTGAACAAGATTCATTCTTGCTTGATGAGGGATGAGCTTCATTCTGTACTTCTATGATAAACAAGACAAGTGAACATAAAAAAGCATAGACAAAAGAGGGCTCTTTGTTATGTAATGTCACTTACCTTTGATATTTGGCACTAATCTAAAAGAAAAAGGCTAGATTATGGAGCAATTTGCATACATAAACTAGAAAAATTTGACTTCTACACTGCACACAAGTCTTCCTCGGCAAGAGATTATCTATAATATAAAACATAACAAGTTTCAATGAACTCATCCCACCGTCTCAAATAGAGCCATCAACCTCCCTCTCAAATCCATTCACATTGAATTTTCACGGGTTACCCCTAATAAATCATTAAAAATAGATTTAGGATATAAATATTCTTTCTTAATAGTTAATATATATACACTCATTATATCAAAGATCTACTAATTGTGTAACTGTGATGAGATTAATAGTTGAGAAAGGCTATAGAAAAAGATTAGTATTTTGTTACAACTAGAAGTTTTGGGTGTTTTACGATTACCAAACTTTAATTCTTCTCTTCGATCTCAATGTATTAATTTGTATAGTGTTTGTTTTGCAAGTGGTTTTTCCTCATAAATATATGCTAAAGGTGTGAATCAAACATAAGAGGAAATTAAAAACAAGAAAAATCAACATAACTTGGAAAAAAAATTTAAATTAACTTAACTTGAAAAAGTAGGACCCAATTTCAAATTTTTGTATAAGGCCTCAAAAGTAGGACCGGCTTTACGCCTCTCTTCACATCTGAACTAAGTCTTAGTCTCAATTCATCTCCTATATTTTTATGGATTGCACTTAATTTCCTATAATTTTTGAATAAACTGTAAATTTAACTGTTTTAAGGTGAAGCGAAGGGAGACCGGGGCTTAGTTCAAGAGTTTTTTACCCTTTTTTTTTTCGGACTACAGTCCAGAATTTATTGTTTTGGTGTTGATCAACACGTTTTCCAATAAGAAGAGAAGGCCGAATAATTTTATCCATTTTATCATCTAAATGTACTAAAATTAGTCCCAAACTTGTTAATATTGCGTCAATGTTTTATTGATTCATAACTTGTACCTAAAATTACGAGACTAATTAAAATTGGGGACTCTAAAAAATTTTAAATGGTCTTAAAATTTTGAACAATGCTATGTAACCCAAATTTGCATCTCAAATAAAGGGGACTATTGGATCAGTGGGACCCATTTAAAAAAATTGATGGAACCCACTCATCCAACGGTTCCCTTCAATTGAGATGTAAATTCGGATTGTAAATTTGAAATATATAGTATTTCTCTAAAATTTTATTTGAGGAGCCCCAATTATTGTTATTTATTTGGCAATTCCAGGCGGCCGCTTGGTAGAATATCCTTAGGGCCGGCCTGGGGCATGTAGACCGAAGACTTGGGTTATAGAATGTTACCTAATTAAGAACACAAAAATTTGCTACGAAGACTTCAACACCCACTCTTTAGTAGTTGGCCAATGAATTTTTGAAATGGATCATTGCAAGGAAGAAAAAAGATAGACTCGTGGGAACACTTGAGAAAATATTAGCTGAATGGAATTAAGATTGACAATGAATCGTGTTCTGCACGTTTGTATTGTATTTGTATTATTTTTATCAAAAAATATATTCTACTTATATCAGACCTATTTATAATCTTATATAATTAAATTCGTATTGTTTCGGATTTGTGCTGACCCTTCATCCAAATGTGTAAAAGATCTTAGCCACACTTAAAAGCCGAGTACTCTACCATTGAGTTAGCAACCCAAATAGAATCGAAATAATAGAATATAGAACCTAAACTAAAAAAAGTGTGGAGATACAATGAGAATCAAAATAAATAAAGAGATTAGACGGGATAATCAAATTATTGAACTAACAAAGCAAAAAATCTAAAAAAAAAACAGATTCTCTGACACGTTGAACAGATGCCAAATTCCAATAAACTTGGTATGAATTTTGAGCGACTAAGTTGGTTAAAATTGAAACCCTTCAAAAATTTTTAACTAAACTAGGCAACGTAAAATATGATTTACGAATCTAATAAGAAATTTACATAGAATTAGTTGATAAACAGATGTTCTAATTAGACCCTTCAAATAAAAAGATCGATACAAACTCGCAACATATGACCTACATATGGTACAAATACATAAGATTATAAATTAAACTGGTTATAATAAGAATTGACACGATAGTATTGCGTTTTTACTTCAAATTAGCTGTACAACTCACTCACTCTCTCAAGCATACACACAGCTATATCATGCAATCACCATCACATTTGGAATCAAGTAATAACTTGCATGTTTTTGTTTCCATTGCACAATTCCTCTCACATTTATCTATTCTTAGGCCCATCATCACTTTGTTTGTATGTTAAGAGTTGGAATTCCAGTTCAAATAAAATGATAAACAATAAAGTTGGATATCTCACTATAATTACGACGAAACAATTTGACTTTGAATGGTGATTGGCTCCTACCTAGAAATTCTTTTCCTTAACTCTCGAAACACGACTTCTATCTTACCCTAAAGTAGTTTAAGTGATAATAGAGACAAACTCTAAACTTAAATGTCTTGAATTCAAATCTTAGTAATTTATTGAGACCAGACCATCAGATACTTATATTTTATGAATATCCTAGTCTCAGGGTAGATAGACTGTCTTTGACCAGACCGGAAAGAGGATTATTCGAAATGTGCATAAGCTAATTCGAACACTCCTGATCGTTAAACCAAAAAAATAAAAGAAGAAGAAACACAGTTTCTATCTTTCAAAGAATTGATTACAAATGCAAAAAAAAATGCTGAGAAATATTGACAAGTTTAGGGAAAGGGTTAATAATATTTTTAGTCTCTAAAGGATGCTTTTTTTTTTTTGGTCAATTTAATTCTCATTGTATCAATTTGATCTCTAAAGTATTCAATCTATGTCACTTTGGTCACTGACCAGACAATTCATTAAATTTTTTGATGGAAGTGATGACGTGTTATTTTTTAAAACGGCATTACGTACTCAAAATGTGTTCATTCCGTTGAAACTTAACGGTCCGACTAAGTAGGGATCAAAATAACACGAATTAAATAATTTAGGGACCAAATTGATGTATATTTTAAGGACTAAAAATGCTATTAACCCTATAGAAAATTTGGAGAAAAGTTACAGCATATTCATTCACAAAAATGATTAGAAAACAACCCAAAAAAGGCACTGATTTGTTTCTCTATCTTCATCTTTCCTAGAAGAGATGCTCACAAGGCATGAAGATAATAAATTGGCTTTTGCTTCACTGTTCCAAAACACTGCCACCCCCAATTATGTGTATTTCGTTGCCTTGCTCCCAAAAGAAGATATATTGACAAAATGCTGTCTCTGCTCTCTAATTCAATGTGGTAATAATGTCTGTAATTGATCCCAAAGTACTAAGATGCATCAATTACGACATTATAGAATGATATCAGACGATACACATAAAATGACGGATAAAAAAAGAGTTTGAACATCAAGAGAAATTCAGGCCATATTACAATGTAGCAAAACCTTATGAGCTGATACACTGCAAGTCTATGACAATGACTCAGTCAATTGAATGGATCGAGATGTCTCGGAGTTTACCGCAAGTCAAATAAGTCTGTGGTATGCATAAAACTTAAAATGGTATTGGACAGAAAGTGCCACAAATTGGCTATGATTCGGCCAAACGCGTCGAACTCGGTCCAAAGCCATCCGTCTAACGTATACATGAAGGCGTATGTTGAGTGGAGAACCGTCATTTACATAGAAAGACGAGATGTTAATTAATGGATTTGTCGGGTAGGTTGCATAATTACACTGATATTTCAAGATGCTTGATTGCCTTCCTCCTTTGCATGAAATGGGAACACTATTTTGTACAGATGACAAACTTTCAAAGACTTTGAAATAGCAAACTATTACTCATTTAACAGTGTTGAGCAGTCCATTCAGTGGCAACATGGAAATCTGCTAACGAGCCTCCAACAATGTAACAGTCATTTCATTGGCTGAACATGATTCATTGTTGCTTGTTGAAGGATGAGCTTTATTTTGTACTTCTATCAAGAAACCTGGTTGTTTCGGCTGAGGCAATACGCTCTCACCGCTCAACAGAGAACAACTGATAACATGTTCGGTCGATCCTCTGGAAGTTGTTGCACACACAAGAGACCCACATGGATGCATCTAAATATTTCAGGTAAAATGCACGAGTCCTCGACTAATGTATCGATCAGTTCAAGTGCCCTCTCTTCTGTCCACAATTTCCATGCCTAAAACAAATTAAGCTCATTTTTTGTTCAATGTCGTACATTATGAACACATTAAAACACCAAAATCTCAAATACTTACAATTTCGATAAGATTGTGGTGGTGGTTTGAATGATACCCTCTGTTCTTCTTCCCACTTATTATCTCCAACAATAGAACACCAAAACTGAAGACATCAGATTTTACTGAGAACAACCCATAAATAGCATATTCTGGTGCCATATAACCACTGCATTGTATAGCATCAAAAGTCAAGCATGTTAAAGAGATCATAGTATTCTAGAAAACAAAAAAAAGGTTCATAGGCAATTAGACATACTATGTCCCAACCACTCTATTAGTATTTCCTTCACTTTGATCTCCAAAAATTCTAGCCATCCCAAAATCTGATATTTTTGGGTTCAGTTCATTATCGAGTAACACATTACTGGCTTTGAGATCTCTGTGAACAATTCTCAATCTTGAATCTTGGTGAAGGTATAGAAGCCCCCGAGCAATTCCGCAGATGATGTGAAAACGTTTTGACCAATTTAACAAATTACCTCTTTTTCTATCTGGTAAAATTTTCATTTACCAAATTAGTCACTTCTCCAACTTCAATTCTCAAAACAATAACAAACAATTAGAGGCATTAAATCTATGAAAACAAGAAATGCACCAATCCAATTGAAATTGTTAGTTTTTTGAGATTCAAACCGAAAATATAGGTATCCAAGCTTTTGTTTGGCAAGTATTCATAAATCAGCATCTTCTCTTCTCTTTGATTGCAACAACCAAGAAGCTTTACAAGATTCCGGTGCTGAAGTTTGGCAATTAGTATTACTTCATTTTTGAACTCAGTCAATCCTTGTCCAGAACTCCTTGAGAGCCTCTTCACTGCAATTTCTCGACCATCTAGTAAAATGCCCTGAAAATAACCAATTGCAAAAAAAAAAAAAAGAGAGAGAGAGAGATTCTTGAATAAAGTAGTGTTTTTTAACATCCATTGGTCATTAGCATATTGCAAACTTACCTTAAAAACTGGTCCAAAACCACCTTCGCCAAGCTTGTTGTTTAATGAAAAGTTATCCGTAGCAAAAGATATTACAGCGAAGTCAAATGATGGTAAATCCAAGTCTTCATTCGGGCTTTCTTCACCATGACCATTTTCAGCTGTAGTATTGGAGTTAAACCACATTTAAAAAAATAGATTTCCTTTCTTAAAAGCTTAAAAATTAAGAAATATATAATCCAGGGTAAATGCTACAATTAGTCCTTAAAATTTTGCTCTTCTTTTAAAATGGTTTGAAAGTTGGGTCAATAAAATATTTTCGTCTATTTCAACTCTTGAAATAAATGGAGGCAAACCCATGTGTTAAGGGACAAAATTGAAATAATTTATCGACACGAAATTGGTGGTTAAGGGACAAAATTGAGATAATTTAAAGTTTAGGAATCATTTTAAAAAAAGAGATAAAATTTAATAACTAATTATGATATTTACCCTATAATCAAATAATGTTCTTCCAAAAAAGATATGATTAAGAAATGAAGAAACCTTGAGGAGCTTTACGTACAAGTTAATTTAGAATTGAATATTTTATAAAATCTAATATGCAGTGATTCTGGGAGAAAAGGGAAGAAGAGGGGGATTACTGACTTCTCGCAAGGATTAAATCAAGAAACATAATTTTTCCGTAGAGAATTTTCAAATTAAAATTCAACTCTAATCAAAATACTGGAATTACATCCTTATTTATAGACCAAGTGTTCTATCAAACTAACCACTCTAATACTAAACCTCTATCAGTTTATCTCTAGTAATTTTAATCTGATAGATATTATCCAACTAAAAATTCAAAAAATAAAATAACAAATAAAAATCCTAACAAATATACCTGGTGCAAATCCGATCATGTCGATTCAACCATTCAATGGCAGCACCGTCATGTAGTTTATCCGATGTTAAAGGTCCTATCTTAAAACATTATGGTCGTATGCAATGTATATTGTACAATGTTATGTATAAATAGATAAAATATATATATTTATATTATTTAAAGGGTAGAGGGCAGACGACCTGATAAAGTAGAATGAAATAAGAATATAAGAAAACTTTCCACATGTCACATTCTTGAAAAGTAAATTTACGGTACAATTGTTGGGATTTCATTTTTGTACTGAGTTATTGTGAAATGCAAACTAATAGTGTAAGATGCAATATGAAAATACTTGATAGTTTAATGGATAGTGTAAAATTAGGGGCATAGTTCAAGGGTTCTCAGTGTAGTTTGCCCCCTCACTTATTTTCCACCAATGCAAGTTTTTTACACTGCAATCATAATAGCTGCTCTGTTCAGAAAACAAAAATGTAAAACAGAGTTATTCATCTTTTCTTAGATAGTTATAGGAATAAGAAAGAAGTTCTACAAAATAACTCCATTACAAGTTCTGTGGGAATGAGCATCTGAGTACTTTAAGATTTTACCTTGTGTTCTTGTCCTGCCCTTCCAAATGTAATAGCTGAGAATAAGTATCCCAGAAATTCCGGCAGTGGTGGCTATAATTATGACCCATTTTATACCATCTTTCTTTTCTCTAGGATCCGCTTTCCCTCTAGTCCCATTGTTTGTCCCTTGTAGAAGCAAACAGTTACATTTATGTCGGAGAAAATCGATTGATAATTTATAGAATTCAGTAAAATGCACTTCAAGCAGCTGCTAAAGCAAAAGAAAGACAAATACCTAAGCTTGAAGCCGGCATTCTTATGTACAAAACGTCTCCGCCACTAGCGAACTGTCTAATATCAATCAGATCATCAAACCAGATTGCACAACCACTGCCATTTCCTCTAATATCAGAGTTTGTGTAAGCCATGCAAGTGCAATTCTTTAAGCACTTGTCCCTGCATTCACCAAGGTTTAAACTTTTGTTCACCCAACAATTAGTAGTATCTGGCAATTTCACGCCTTCAAATTTATCAAAGCCTTCCGTACTTAGACAGCCCAAAGGCTTATCGCGTATGCATCCTACCTGTGACCACTCCATCAAATTCCATCTTTCCGGTGATTTTGGCTTGAATCCATTCAAACATTGGCAAACAGGTGAGCCAGCAATGTCACATATTCCGTTGGCACCACAAAGACCATAATTGTCACAATAGTCTATTGGCACCGATAAATAAGGCTTCCAGATCTGTTCGGCTTCCATCCAAACAGAGCGCTCTAGCGCAGGGGTGGTTTGGTTCAAAACAAGCCTTGTGATTACAGATCCATTCTTGAGCTGATATGTGTAGTACACCTCCTCCTCATTAGAGGTGAAAGTGAATGTATAGAAGGGATTGGGCTTTAATGAATTAGCACCACTATATTGAAGGCCATTCCAGGGGCCACTTCTAAAGTATATTTTTGGCCCCTTCCACATAACTGCCTCAGGATATTCATGAAGTTCTATGCCATAAGTTAGCTCTCCAGGTGAAGGGTCTTCGGAATTCTTCCATGAAGATAGCCGTCTGTTCAGACCAACCCTTAAGTCCCATCCAAACTTCATACCTGGTAACAACGTATCAGATGGATAATCAAAGCTCTGCCACAAATAAATGTCTGAATTGCTTTCTCTCTCTTCTCTAATGATAAGATTTCCAGAATCTAATAGCTGTGCCACTGGATTCTGGACTTGTTTCAGAGAATTTGATGACCAAACAATACCATCTTTCTGACTGAAAAGAACGAGATTGCCCGTATTGTTGACCATCAATGTGCCCGATAAATCTTCGATTGGAATTTCTCTGTTGGCAACCCAAATGACAGTTTTAACTGGGATATTCTTGTACCAAATTCCCAAGTACCTGTTCTTGGAACTGCCCGGACTAAAAAAACCCAGTTCAAAGATTCCACCTTTTGAAATTAAGGTCTTGCCATCACCAAGAGAGAGATTTGGAGTGATTGTATCAGCTGAAACAGAAATAATCCACAAAAAACAAAACAAGTGAACGTAAAAAAGCACACACAAAAGACGGTTCATTGTTCTGTAATGTCATACACCTTTTTGATTTTTGGCAGCAATGCCAAAGAAAAATGCTATATTATAGAGTAATTTGCAGACATGAACCTCTTTTTCTTTCTTTCTTTGGTCAATGCAGACATGAACTAGAGAATTGGACTTCTACACATCACACAAGTCTTCCACAGCGAGAGGGAACCACACAAGCTGAACTTGGACTTTTCAGCATCAAGGCCGGTTAGACCCATAGGTGAGTGAGGCAGTCGCCTAGGGCAGTCACTTGCCTAGAATCCCACTTATACGTTTTGTTGAAATTTGACTCATATTTTCTAATTATCATGAAAGAGAGCTTGTTGGATAATCAATGTGAGAATTTTGAATAGGATATGAAACATATTGGAAGAGTTATAATAAATCATTGATAGGTTTATTAGTGACCTGATACGAAACATAGATATGTAAAAGTATTTAAATTGTATTGGATTACAATATTTTATCCCTATTAATAGGATTGAATATTATGTAATCAATTAATAGACGATCAGTTCTCTAGTGATCGATGTAGGTTTTTGATCCATGAAAGTAGTTATGGTATACCATTGTAGGTATGTTAAATCGAACTACATTATATTTTTATATCATGTTTTTATTGTTTTTTCCTATCTTGAATTTCAATCTTCCAATTTATGGTATAAATGTTAATTATTCATTGTGCAAAACCAACATGCTTTCCTTAATTTTTTTTTTCACGAAGGTCTATTAATTGTGTCACTGTGATAATGTTAGAAAAAGATTATTACTTTGTTACAACAATAAGTTTTGTTTGTTTTATGATTACAAAAGTTTATTTCCTCTCTTTGATCTTAATGTATTCATTTATATAGTATTTATTTTGCTTGCAAGTAGTTTTTCCTCTTAATGGTATGAATCAAGAGGAAATTCAAAACAAAAAATAAATAAATAAACGTAACTTAAAAAATTAGGGCCCCTTTAAATTTTTGCATTAGGCCTCAAATATTATTGACGGGTCGTGTTCAGCATTACGCCTCAAAGTTACTCTCCAAAATTTATTTTTGCAAGATGAAAACGCAGATTATCAGTCCCCAACTGTCATTGTAGTGAGCCCCAACGGATTTTTCGCTTGCAAAGTCTATATTGCAGCTTGACTTTTCAGGCGTAGACTATAAGAATGTATGGTCTTGATAAACACATGTTTTCGATTAGAAGAGGAGGACCCAATCTGGGACCCAGACAGCTTTCGCATGAAACAGGACAGAGACTCACGGATGATGGAAGACTTTAAGAAAATATTTTGCTGGATGGAAGTCGAACCAGTCATATAATAAAAAAATATTTTTATTAATTATAAATATGCTAAAAAAATCATAGTAAGTATTAAAATAGTAGAGTTAATCCACATGAAATCAAACAAGAATTAAAATATTATCAAACATGTATGATGTATCGAATATACCAAATTGAATGCTCAAGATTCATCAACTACAACAAACAAATGAAAAATATAGCAAAACAGATGGAACAAAAAAACAAAGTTATAGGAAAGAGATAAGTGAATCCAACAAATAAGAAGGATGTGCCTTCTGAACAACAAAAAAATCGAAGTTGAAGGATGGACCTTCTGAACATCATCTCAACAATAACGAAAAATAAGCTAAAAATTTGTAATTTTTTCACTCAAATAAGTTCAATATTCACAAAATAATTAAATAAAAATTGGCAAATAGAAGCTACAATCACTTGTATGAGAGAGAGAGAGAGAAAGATGAGTGAGAAAGTACCTGTCAAGTGAAGGAGAAGGTATTGCCTT
>CM042197.1:3269527-3294903 GCA_023539305.1 Ilex asprella
ATTTATAAGAATATATTAGCATTGAATTTTTTTAAGAGATAAAAAAAATTAGTTTTGAACTTTTGATTCAAGATATGTGTAAGACATGTTAGTTTGAAATAATTAATTAAATAAATAAAATTAAAATTAATTATATTCAATATAAATGCGTTAAGCAACGCCCTTATTTTTTTTTCATCTTAAATAGATGAGTTTTTTTTTAATATCATTGTGTCTTATACAAATTCAAAATGTTACACAAATTCAAAATGTTACACTACACAGATGATATTAATGATAAATTTGACCAATTTAATTATCATGTCAGAAAAAATTATGTATTCCAAGATCAACAATAATTGTTGACCCATTGGAAGGAAAATATTAAGGAAAAAAATTATAATTTCTTGACCGTTGAATGAATGAATTTGAGACCATAGGATGTGTTCCAAGATCAGCCGTAATCGTTGACTTTTTAAAGGGCAATATATTAAGGAAAAAAATTATAATTTCTTGACCGTTGGATGAATGAATTTGAGACCGTAAGATATGTTACAAAACCAGTCGTAATTGTTGACTTTTTTGAGGGAGAAATATTAAGAAAAAAATGATAATTTCTTGACCGTTAGATGAATGAATTAGAGACCGTTCGATCGGCTTATTGAAGTCTCGCTCTGTTTTATATTATAGATATTGCTCGAGCAATTAAAGAAAAGACATTGATTTGAATTCTAAAGTACGTGAAACATCTTCAAATAATTTTTTTTGGATTAAAACAAATAAGATATGTATTTGATTCTATGCTTCCATAATATGTTATACAATTTTCAACGGGAGGGAACCACACAAGCAGAACTTAGACTTGTCAAGATCGGCTTGACCCATAGGTGAGTGGGGCAGTCACCTTGGGCTCCATCATTTCACTCGTCTAGAATCTCATTTATCTGCTTTCCTTAAAATTATAAAATTAATTATAAGTCTTTAAAAGTAGATATTACGTCATATTATCAAATTTGTTGTTTTGACAAAGGAATAAAGTGTACTAAAATATGTATTTTTTGTTAGTTTAGTCTTTGATGTATATATTTTGTCAATTTAGTCCATAAATTATTCAATTCATGTTATTTTGGTACCTAGATAGACCGATCGTCAAGTTTTTTACGGAATGATCACGTGTTGGGCACGTGAAACCATCTAAAAAAATGACACTTGGTAACTTCCGTCAAAAAACTTGACGATCCGTCCATGTAAGGACTAAAATAACACGAATTGGATATTTTATTTTTGTCTAAGTTTGTCGATTTGCACCATGGTGGTACTATTTTTCAAAACTTCTAGAGGGAATTGCATTATTTTCAACCATTGCTTAAGGACCATATTAGGAGTTATGATTAGATTGAGGACATAAACGAAAAAATATTTTCTTTCTTTCGGTGCATAACACATATTTTCAAACTACCATTCTCCAATCTTGGAGAGTCTTATCATTTAATAATTCAGGCAAATATTTCAGCAGATGAGCAATGAGAAAACCTCTACCACAAAGGAAAGTCTATGGTACCGACAAAAAAATTCAGTACCACAGCCCTTCCCATGAAAGTAAGATCGAACAACATTTCCATTCTACAGAACTACCGATCAAATATTTGGTTTGTCAAAGGGAACCACTTGGGCGGATCAACATGAGTACAATTCAAAATATTTTGACATAGATTTCGAATATTTGGATAGGATTTGGACATAAAATTTCTATACAATCAAAATTTGGACAACACTCAAATTGTGGTCACTGGTTTCCGGAACCAAACTCCATCTGAAAGCCCAAGTATTATAACCCTCGAATCAAATCCAATTTTAACCTGACTTCAAAGACTAGGCAGATGAAAATGGCCGATTGTTTATGTGCCTTTGGCCACCAAATGAATCAGTTGACGAGAAACAGACACACGATCATGGTGGACAAACAGATGATGTTAAAGGAAGGCATAATATGACACAAAAATGTAGAGGACTTAGCCTATCGAGCTTCTAGTATAGTTATGGTTTCTATATCATCTGTTCCAACTTCTTTACTTGTTGATGCAGCATCCATGTCAATGGGACTTCTTTCAAAGAAAAAACCAGGTTGTTTAGGTTTCACCAACATTGATCCCTCGTTACCCATCATCAAAATTATAGATGACATTGCTGGTCTGTCTTGTGGATGTTGTTGAACGCACAGTAGACCCACATGGATACACCTCTGCACTTGATATTCGATAAACGAGTTCCTCAAGCATGAATCCATTAGTTCCAAAGCCCTGTCTTGATTCCAGAGCAACCATGCCTAAACACAATTGCATTAATGCAGTGAATACAGTTTGCTGTCAATGAAGGGAGAGGTAGCATGTAGCTGTAGTACTTACATGGCCCAGAAGGTTGTGGTGGTGATCGGGATGATGAAAGCCTCTGTTCCTTTTGCCACTTACTATCTCTAACATAAGCACGCCTAGGCTGAAGATATCGGACTTTGCAGAAAATTTTCCATCAATTGCATACTCTGGAGACATATAGCCACTGTTTTGAATTTATTAACCATAAGCTCTTCTACATTATAAACATGATATTTCAGTTTAAGTGAGTAAAACTTACTATGTACCAATGACTCTTTTTGTTTTTGCAAAAATTTGATCCCCTCCGAAAATCCTAGCTAAGCCAAAATCGGAAATTTTGGGAATCAGATCCCTGTCTAGTAGTATATTGCTTGCTTTAAGATCCCTGTGAATAATTCTCAATCTAGAATCTTGGTGAAGATACAGAAGTCCTCGTGCAATCCCCATAACTATGTCAAAACGCTTTGCCCAAGACAACAATGCACTTCTACTTCTATCTGCACAAATCGACCATTTTTAAGTATCAAGATCAGAGCTTTTCACATTAAAATCAATTGGATGGCTTTGTTCAAATGTTTAATCAGCAAGCATGTAGCTAAGCATTATTTTGGCTATGAGACTAATCAAAGAGAGAGAGGATTCTGAGGCTCAAACCAAATATGAAGTAATCCAAGCTTTTGTTGTGCAGGTACTCATAGATTAACATCCTTTCTTCTCCTTGAATGCAACATCCCAGAATCCTGACTAGATTTACATGTTGGAGTTTGGCTATCGAAACAACTTCATTTTTAAATTCTTCAAGACCTTGCCCTGAGTCGTTTGATAATCTTTTCACTGCTATTTCTTGTTCGGGTTGTAATTGGCCCTGTATGTGTCAAATATAAGGTACAAAATCTTAATTGACAACATTTTGCTTACTGATGGACTGAAAATGTCCAGATAAAGGAAAAAGGAACATATCCAATGTTACCTTGTAAACTGGACCGAAGCCACCTCGCCCGATCAGATTTTCCTGAGAGAAGTTATTTGTTGCAGCAGCAATAGTTGCCAAACGAAACAGAGGTAATTCTACGTCTTCATTCTTCCTTTTCTGAGCTGATAATTGAATTAAGAATTCGAAAAAGGCATCCATAGATGATTTTAATATTGTAACACTTGATATTATAACTTATTTCAGCTTGATATTATAACTTATTTTCAAAGATCGTAAACAAATCAGCATTCTTACCTCTTCTCTTTGTTCTTAATTTCACGACTATGCACCCGCACACCACAGACAAGATAAGTACTCCTGAAATGGCCAATACCACCAGGATCTTCACCAGTCTTTTATTCTTCTCCTTTGAACGACTGATGTTTTCTACAAATAGTGAATGTTGATAAATATTATTATTTGCCTCAAAATGGCATGCTTCTCTATTATTTGTTCGTTCATGATCACTTAGGTTTTCTATTCGAATAATCAAAGATGTAAGACTCTAAATTAAAGCTATGGCGATCTCCAAGGGAAGGAACATACCTAATTCTGAAGCTGGCAAGCGCAAATAGATATCTTGCTCACTCCCTTCTGCAACAAACTCCCTGATGTCCATCAGATTCCCAAACCACATCAAACAGCCACTGCCGCCTCCTGTGACATATGCATTAGCATAAGCAGAACAAGAACAGTTTTTCAAACACTCTGCCTTGCATTCAATGAGGCTCATACTAGCGTTTAGCTGGAACTCCAACAAGTCAGGCAACTTGACTGATGGAACCTGCACAAATCCTTCTCCACTTTGGCAATCTAATGGTACCTTTTTTACACATCCACTGGACCATACAAGCGCTTCCCATTCTACTTGAGATTTGGGTGTGAATCCCTTCAGACATTCGCACATTGGAGATTTGTTTAATTTGCAGATACCATTAGGACCACATTGCCCATAATTGTCGCATGGTTCGCCTGGTGTTTTGAAAACTAGAGTCCAGTTAGTGCCCTTTTCTTCCATTACATAGAGGTCAATCAAGCCTGATTGCTCCATCGTTAATCTCGTAGCAAATGAATCGCTGTAAGACTCAGAGATAGAAGCCAATCTACTCCCATTGAAGTCCAATGTATAGTTAAAAGTATGACTTGCAAGCACAGGGTGACCACTGAAACGAATTCCATTCCATGGTCCACTACGATACTTTTTCACTGACCCCATCGTGGTAACCATTTGAGGCAACCCACGGTTATCGATTTTGTAGTTGAAGTCTCCAGGGGATGGATCCTCTGCACTTCTCCATGATGACAAATATTGGTCTATTCCAGTGTCGAAATTGTCCCGCAACTTCATGCCTGGTAACCGTGTGTCAGTTGGGAAATCAAAGCTCTGCCACATATAGCTTTCAGAACTCATGATTACCTTGTCTATAACAACAAGGTTTCCGGTATCCAGGAGCTGCGCGACGGGACTTGCTGCTGTTTTTGACAAATTAGCAGACCAGATAGTACTCTGATTTCCACTGAGAAGAAGAAGCGCTCCATCACTGGTGACTGTTAAGACCACCCCCTGTGAATCTGTGATAGGGTTGTTTCTATTTGCAACCCACGCAACGACATCTGGGGTAGCTTTGTACCATATTCCTATATACCTGTTCTTGGACCTTCCTGGGAAGAAGAAGCCAAGCTCGAATCTTCGGTTGGAGGAAACAAGAGTCTCAGCATCCGAAAGGAATTGACCTGGAATAATAGTATCTGCTGCAATTGAAAGTTCCAACAAGGTTGAGGAACAGATCAAAACAAAAAGGAAGGTGAAGAAAGCCAGGCACTCCATTACTTTCTCTAAGCTACCTACTGTCAGACCAGAGAGTCATGTATTGACAAAATAAGCTATATAATAAGGAGACGGTCACCAGAAGCTTTTAACTGACTTATACTGCGATTAGAATAGGTTTAATTGTACTACAGGCCCCAAAGTATGGGATTGTCTAATTTTGATCCCTAATACTTCAATTGTATTATACAATATCCAAATTACAAACGATTTTTATCTTAAACTTGTCACATAGAACTTAAATACTGTGTTTCTATATATATATATATAATATGAATTTTGTCGTACGATGAAATTCAAAACAAGAAGAAATTAACTTTACTTAAAAAATAACCATTTTTAATTTTTTGCATTAGGACTCATATTATTGGCCAGATAATTACGAATTAACGGGCGTGGGACTCAGACAGCTGTCGACCGAAGACATAGGTAGCGGAATTTGCGACGTATACTTCTGCATCCATTCTGGAATGGTTGGCGCATGAAGTTTTGTAATGGATCTTTCAAAGATTAAAAAAGGGGTAGACACGTGGAAGACTTGAGAAAAAAATTTGTTGGATATGGAATTAATGAGTGGCAATGAATCTGTGTCCTACTCGTATAGGTTAAGTTCGGATCGTGTTTGTATTATTTTATGTGGGTATGTGTCAAAATTTATTCTAATTATTTTTAACGTAATTATAATGTTATATACTTAGAAGTCGACTGCTTTAAAGTTCTTACCCATCCAAATTCGACTTGTTTAACAAGTCAATTGTGATTAGTCTCGAATAAGATCGTTACAAAATGTTTAAATTATGTTGAGTCATAACTTTGATCCGAGTAAACTTTAATTTTGTCAATTTTGTCTATTTGCATAGTGGTGGTACTATTTTTCAAAGCTTCTAGAAGGAATTGCATTATTTTCAACTATTGCTTATGGCCCATATTATGAGTTATGATTAGATTGAGGACATAAACATAAATATTTTCAAACTATCACTGTCCAGCATCAAAGCAAATCTGTAGCAGGAATTCCAACAATCATATCGAAAAGTTTATGTATTAACTAACTAAGTTAAAATATCTTTTTTGATAATATTAACATATTTTTTTTACCTCCATCTTACATTAAAAATTAAAAATAAATTAATTTTTTTAAACAAATAATATTAAAAATAATAAGACCTTCATTTAATATTTTTACTTTATGCCTCAAGTTGACTTGAGTCATCCTGATTGAGGTAGGTCTCAATGTTATTTATCCAAAAGTTAATTATAACCTCTTCCACAATTATTTAGGTTCCAATTTTTTTTCTTTTTTGCTACAGGTGTTCGGGCTTATGTCGACTACTTCTTCAAGCTCAACCATTGACCATCGTGACTTAAGTTGGGTTAGAGCATGTCTCTAGAGGAAAAAAGGTTGCTAGCCCTAAGGGGTCGTGTAGAAAAGGTTAAACCTGAGACATTTGAGTTACCAATGGTCAAGTTCAACTATTGAACCACTCCTTGGGGTTCAGTTCCAACTTATATGCAAGCAAATTAGCCAAAAATTCACACTCTTAAACCTGAGACACCCGATGTTGGAACTACTGATCAAATATTTTGTTTGTCTAAAGGTACAACATGGCCGAATCAACTTGAGTACAATTCAAAATATTTTGACTAAGATTTAGAATACCCGAATAGGATTTGGACACAAAAACTTTTATACAATGTAACACGAAATCATCATCGAAGACCTCTCCCTTTGCGCATTGCTTGATGCGTGATCGCTTTCTTGTTGCGTCCAATAATATTGCTTCTAGGGACAGCTTTGGAATTGGGGCCAATTCGGACCCCTCTATTGTTTCCTTTTACTTCCACACCTTTTCTTCGAAATGAAAAAGAAGATTGTACACTGGAATTGTATTATTGAAGTGCTAGGACAACACTCAAATTGGGGTCCCTGGTTTTCGGACCCAACTCCATGTGAAAGCCTAAGTATTACAACCCTAGAATCAAATCCAATTTTAACCTGACTTGAAAGACTAGGCAGAAGAAAATGGCCGATTGTTTATGTGCCTTTGGCCAACAAATGAATCAGTTCAAGTGAAACAGACACAAGATCATGGTGGACAAACAGATGATGTTAAAGGAAGGCAAAATATGACAAATCAATGTAGAAGACATAGCCTATCGAGCTTCTAGTATAGTTATAGTTTCTATATCATCTGTTCCAACTTCTTTACTTGTTGAAGCTGCATCCATGTCAATGGGACTTCTTTCAGAGAAAAAACCAGGTTGTTTAGGTTTTGCCAACATTGATCCCTCGTTACCCATCATCAAAATTATAGATGACATTGCTGGTCTGTCTTGTGGAAGTTGTTGAACGCACAGTAGACCCACATGGATACACCTCCGCACTTGATATTCGATAAACGAGTTCCTCAAGCAAGAATCCATTAGTTCCAAAGCCCTGTCTTGATTCCAGAGCAACCATGCCTAAACACAATTGCATTAGTGCAGTGAATACAGTATGCTGTTTAGAGAGGGAGACGTAGCATTTAGCTGTAGTACTTACATGGCCCAGAAGGTTGTGGTGGTGATCGGGATGATGAAAGCCTCTGTTCCTTTTGCCACTCACTATCTCTAAAATAAGCACGCCTAGGCTGAAGATATCGGACTTTGCAGAGAATTTTCCATCAATTGCATACTCTGGAGACATATAGCCACTGTTTTGAACTTATTAACCATAAGCTCTTCAACATTATAAACATGATATTTCAGTTTAAGTGAGTAAAACTTACTATGTACCAATGACTCTTTTTGTTTTTGCAAAAATTTGATCCCCTCCGAAAATCCTAGCTAAGCCAAAATCGGAAATTTTGGGAATCAGATCCCTGTCTAGTAGTATATTGCTTGCTTTGAGATCCCTGTGAATAATTCTCAATCTTGAATCTTGGTGAAGATACAAAAGTCCTCGTGCAATCCCCAAAACTATGTCAAAACGCTTTGGCCAAGACAACGATGCACTTCTACTTCTATCTGCACAAATCGACCATTTTTAAGTATCAAGATCAGAGCTTTTCACATTAAAATCAGTTGGATGGCTTTGTTCAGATGTTTAATCAGCAAGCATGTAGCTAAGCATTATTTTGGTAATGGGACTAATCAACGAGAGAGAAGATTTTGAGGCTCAAACCAAATATGAAGTAATCCAAGCTTTTGTTGTGCAAGTACTCATAGATTAACATCCTTTCTTCTCCTTGAATGCAACATCCCAGAATCCTGACTAGATTTATATGCTGGAGTTTGGCTATCGAAACAACTTCATTTTTAAATTCTTCAAGACCTTGCCCCGAGTCGTTTGATAATCTTTTTACTGCTATTTCTTGTTCGGGTTGTAATTGGCCCTGTATGTGTCACATATAAGGTACAAAATCTTAATTGACTACATTTCGCTTACTGATGGACTCAAAATGTCCAGATAAAGAAAAAAAATGAACATATCCAATGTTACCTTGTAAACTGGACCGAAGCCACCTCGCCCAATCAGATTTGCATGAGAGAAGTTGTTTGTTGCAGCAGCAATAGTTGCCAAACGAAATAAAGGTAATTCTACGTCTTCATTCTTCCTTTTCTGAGCTGATAATTGGATTAAGAATTTGAAAAAGGCATCCATACATGATTTAATATTGTAACACTTGGGCTCGATATTATAACTTATTTTCAAAGATCGTAAACAAATCAGCATTCTTACCTCTTCTCTTTGTTATTAATTTCACGACTATGCACCCGCACACCACAGACAAGATAAGTACTCCTGAAATGGCCAATACCACCAGGATCTTCACAAGTTTTTTATTCTTCTCCTTTGAACGACTGATGTTTTCTACAAATAGTGAATGTCGACAAATATTATTATTTGCTTCAAAATGGCATGCTTCTCTATTATTTGTTCGTTCATGATCACTTAGGTTTTCTATTCGAATAAGCAAAGATATAAGACTCTAAATTAAAGCTATGGCGCTTTCAAAGGGAAGGAACATACCTAATTCTGAAGCTGGCAAGCGCAAATAGATATCTTGCTCACTCCCTTCTGCAACAAACTCCCTGATGTCCATCAAATTCCCAAACCACATCAAACAGCCACTGCCGCCTCCTGTGACATATGCATTAGCATAAGCAGAACAAGAACAGTTTTTCAAACACTCTGCCTTGCATTCAATGAGGCTCATACTAGTGTTTAGCTGGAACTCCAATAAGTCGGGTAACTTGACTGATGCAACCTTCACAAATCCTTCTCCACTATGGCAATCTAATTGTACCTTTCTTACACATCCACTGGACCATACAAGCACTTCCCATTCTACTTGAGATTTGGGTGTGAATCCCTTCAGACATTCGCACATTGGAGATTTGTTTAATTTGCAGATACCATTAGGACCACATTGCCCATAATTGTCGCATGGTTCCCCTGGTGTTGTGAAAACTAGAGTCCAGTTTGTGCCCTTTTCATCCATTACAAAGAGGTCAAGCAAGCCCGATTGCTCCATCGTTAATCTCGTAGCAATTGAGTCGTTGTAAGTCTCAGAGATAGAAGTCAATCTACTCCCACTGAAGTTCAATGTATAGTTAAAAGTAGGACTTGCAAGCACAGGGTGACCACTGAATCGAATTCCATTCCATGGTCCACTACGATACTTTTTCACTGACCCCATCGTAGTAACCATTTGAGGCAACCCACGGTTATCGATTTTGTAGTTGAAGTCTCCAGGGGATGGATCCTCTGCACTTCTCCATGATGACAAATATTGGTCTATTCCAGTGTCGAAATTGTCCCGCAACTTCATGCCTGGTAACCGCGTGTCAGTTGGGAAATCAAAGCTCTGCCACACATAGCTTTCAGAACTCATGATTACCTTGTCTATAACTACAAGGTTTCCGGTATCCAGGAGCTGCGCGACGGGACTTGCTGCTGTTTTTGACAAATTAGCAGACCAGATATTACTCTGATTTCCACTGAGAAGAAGAAGCGCTCCATCACTGGTGACTGTTAAGACCACCCCCTGTGAATCTGTAATAGGGTTGTTTCTATTTGCAACCCACGCAACGACATCTGGGGTAGCTTTGTACCATATTCCTATATACCTGTTCTTGGACCTTCCTGGGGAGAAGAAGCCAAGCTCGAATCTTCGGTTGGAGGAAACAAGAGTCTCAGAATCATTAAGGAATTGGCCTGCAATAATAGTATCTGCTGCAATTGAAAGTTCCAACAAGGTTGAGGAAAAGATCAAAACAAAAAAGAAGGTGAAGAAAGCCAGGCACTCCATTGCTTTCTCTAAACTACCTACTGTTAGACCAGAGAGTCATGTATTGCCAAAATAAGCTATATAATAAGGGGACGGTCACCAGAAGCTTTTATCTGATTTATACTGCGATTAGAATTGGGTTAACTGTACTATAGGCCCCCAACTATGGGGGTTATTTAGTTTTGATCCCCAATACTTTAATTATATTATTTTAATCTCTAATATATTGAATATGTTTATAACAACATCGAAATTACAAACAGTTTTTGATCATAAACATGTAACATCTAAATATGAATAAAAAATAATTTTGAAAACTCTTGACCAAATTTTTAAATTTTGGTTTAAAAAGATACCCAAATTACACATTTTTTTGTCAAAAACTATCAAGATAAATTTTTTTATCCATATTTATGTATCACGTGACATCATAGTTATCAAATCGTGTATCGGAAGGCGTATCGTTTTTTAAAAATAGTGTATCGTATCGCGATAGTAAGATACGGTGCAAATTTAAATAAATAATAAAAATATATATATGCCTTTGAAAAAAAATCATACACTCATAAAAACATAATATTTCATTAATACTCCACCAACTATTCAAGTCATCAACATAATTCACCAATATTATATTGCAAAGTTCACAACCATAGTTCACTAATTCAAACATAGTTTATGAAAATAGGATGCCGGTGATGCCACTGTTTCACAAAATTAAAATTAATCAAGACTCAGAATTTTTATACAAATATATATATTTTTGTATAAAACGACGTCGTAAAAAAAATGGTACGTATACTATTTCAAGCATGTATATTTTTTGTATATATTTTCACAAAAAAAAAAGATATGATATGTTTGAATTGGTATAAAACGAAGTCGTAAAAATTAAAAAATAATAAAAAACAATTTTTGCACGTATCGGGCGTATCGTACCGATACGTATCGTACCGTAAAAACGTATCGTGTATCGGACAATACGACGCAAAAACGATACATAACTACGATCCGTATCGTTTTAGGCCTGTATCGTAACGTATCATACGATACGTATCGCGTATCGTACGATACTAACAACTATGCGTGACATGTTTATAATAAAAAATAGTTAGTAACTTAGATGTTGTTTGATTGAAAAATTACATAAAAATATATTTAATATTTCAGGGATTAAAATAATATAATTAAAATATTAGAGATTAAAATAAGATAAATATCATAGTTTGAGACTTACAATGCAACTAATCCATTATAATATATTTTGTGTCAATTAAATGTTTGGTGAAGTCAAATTCAGCCATTCTATCAATTTCCCTGTAGAGGCTCGATAATGTATACCAACCTCAACATCTTTGACAAATTGATAGTATGCTTTTTCTTCGCATTGAAACTTTAAACCAATAATCTATATAATAAAACATCTAACGACTTGAATTTTTATCTCTTATATATTTTTCTCTTAAAAATATCACATCATTTATTTTTATTATATGTTTAGTCATTTAATATTTAATTAATTTATAATTTAACATAATTTTTATTTTAGATATTATTCATACATAATAATATACACATATTAAAAATATATTTATATATATAATAAAATTAATTTTTGGACGATTGAATTTGGTGATCAGGCATGAATTGAGACTAATAAATCAATATAAGAAGGGTGTTACTGTAATAAGTCAAAGTCTAGAAATGACAACCGTTGCGTACTAGAATTGATAACATTATGTGGAAGAGTTTTCAGCTGGGACCGCAGGTTCTGTCATGATCATTCCAATTTGTACACCTACACATACGCAATGTATTAAACAAATCATATCCACAGTGAGTCTTAACTTTATTCACAAGTCCTTGTGGGTCAAATTTCCAATAGGAAAACCAGGAAAGGAATAGAAGTGTAGCCAACAAAAACCAGACCAAAACTAGCAGATTATTTTTTTTTTTTGACACTAAATCAAAGCTAAAAGGAGTCACTATTGGAAATAATTCAAATGTTTGGGGCTAATCTTACTTTGCATCCTAAAAGATATTTTGATTCTCAATTTACACCCTCATTCTTATAAATTGATAGCAATGTAAAACAACTCAGACTGCAATTCAGTTTTTCATCATAAATTAAAATACGTAAGGTGCAAGTGTTTTGAAAATGAGGATGACGTAAGTCCATCACTGTAGATTTTCATCTGCAATCAATTTGATATCGTTTTTTATATCGAAAATAAGATTTTATTAATCGGGATAATGGAATGTGAGTACACTTTTCAAAACTTATTTGACTTTAAGTACCACCTCTAAACTTATCCTCCGTCAAGTCCTCTTTTTCATTAAATAGTTGACAATAAGTACACATTTTAAAGCATTTTTAAATTCTTTTTAAAATGTATTCCATAATTACCCCTTACCATAAATAGTGCATACCTACTTGAATGTGAGACTTTCAATATTAGAATGTGAGATTTTCAAGATTCTTTTTGATATTTATGTATCATTTGAATTTTAAAATTTCATATATATATATCAAACAGTAACACGCTCAACAAAAAAATAGTAACATCAAACAGTGACCCGCTCGATAGAAAAATAGTAACATCAAATAGTAACATACTTTTTTTGTTACTGTTTGATTTTACTATTTTTTTGTTAAGTGTGTTACTGTTTGATGTTACTATTTTTTTATTGAGCGTGTCACTGTTTAATGTTACTATTTTTTTGTTGAGCGTGTCACTGTTTGATGTCACTGTATTATGTGTGTGTGTGTGTGTATATATATATATGAAATTTTAAAATTCAAATGATACACAAACATTAAAAGGAGTCTTGAAAATCTCACATTCTAATCTTAAAAGTCTCACATTTAATTAGGTATGCATTATTTATGGTAGGGGTCAAAGAGTTTTTATGACTTTTTTTTAGCACATGTACTTCTATCACAATTATTTTAAAAAGTGTATTTTTATCCTATTATGTTTTTTGGGAGGTACTTGCCTCCCTAAGCCCCTTAATTAAATAGAGATCAACTGTATCATGTGCAACTCACATGAGACGCTAATAATATGTGAATTTACACATAAACTTATGTTCGAAGCATTTGTAATTCACGTATTTCAATTTATGACGAAAAACTAAATGGTAGTCTGAATCAGGTCCATATTACTAATAATTCATAAAATTGAGGGTACAAATTAAGATTTTTAATGTTTGAATGTATAAATTAAAAATTAAAACGTCTTTTAGAGTGCAAAGTGAAATTGACCCAATGTCATGATCTGCTAAACATTAGCAAGTCTCCTAAGTACTAGGCAACAGCAAAACAACCCAAAAAATCCAAAGGTTAATTGCTCAAGAACAACTCCAAACAACAACATACCACCTAAAAAAGGTTAAACATAGAAAAAACAATCCTAACCTGTAAATTTTCTGCATTTTAGCTCCCTCTCCCACTGTTCAACCACCTTTTTCTAGCACATTGAAGGTGGCACACATGACACAAACACCAATACAGCAACAGTTTGTCCCTTTCTCTCTCCCAAAATTTCCCCTCCAGTTTCCCTATTGTTCCTTTGAATACCCTTATTTCCCTTCTCTCTCCCAATTCTCCTCTTGAAATCCCCAATATTCCTCTCCCCACTTCCCTCACTGCAATAATCAATTCCTCTTACAACCGAAGAGTTCTTCGAATCGCTGTGGTTGCTGTGTTCGAAATCAACCTTAGGATCATCAGTAGCTCCATTGTTGATTGTCACATCTAGAGGTGTTCACCCTATCTTACTAGTAGAAAATATAGTCTTTCATCTTCCTACCCGATACTTTGCGGAAGAAATTTTTTTGGGCTTTCCTATCGGATCAGGTGTGGTGTTTTTACCGGACTTCCTACCCGATTAACCGGGTAAGAAGTTGGGTAAACACTTTTGTAACTATTAAATTTTGGATTATTTTAACAATTTTAATTAAATAACATGCACCAATTTAACAACATAATACATCAATAACACTAAAATCTAAAACAACTATAAGAACAATTACAATAAAATACAATCAAGCATGAACATCAATCCATCATAATTATTACACAAATACAATAACAATCATTTTAAGTTTAAACCATATGAAACACATTAAAATCATAACTACTCTAATTGATCACCAGTTCACCACAAATTATATATCCTACACAAAAAATAAACTAATGTTTTAGCAACTCAAACATCAAGAATAATAATGTTATAAGATAAATTATACCACACAAATACTCTTACTATTACTTAAAAAAATATAAAAAAGTTAACTATATTTTTTTGCAAGTAAGGTAGGATAGGAACGCGAAAATTGATGGATATTCCGCATTCCTACCTGATTTAATTGGAAGACCAAAAACTCTTCTGCATTCCTACTTGATTTTTGCAGCTAGCCGTTCAGTAGGGTAGGGTAAGGTAGAAAATTACGGTCAATCAAAAATTTGAACACCCCTAATTACATTGGCCATAGTTGACTTGGTTTTTATATAGTGAATTGAAATGTATTGAATGGTCAATCTGAATTGGTGAAAAAATAATGGATAATGATTTGATGGTGAATATATGATTCTCAACTCTAACTTTAATTCGGGGTATCCAACTCGAGTAGTGTCCAAATTTAATTCGAGCGGACTCGGATTATGAATGATCAATATTTCGCAGTCGCGTATCTATATTATGCTATTCATCAAAATTGTCAAATTATATTCCAAAAATTCTTACATTAGTATTTTTTGGAATATAAATTGTTCATCGTCGTTAAAATACCTCTCTCGTCAAAAGAAGTCATCTGCTGCTTATCAATTTATCTTCAAATTGCCAAAGTCATATTAAGTCGACCCAAAAGTCAATACCTACTGTTGCCAACCCAAAACATTGGTTGCCTTTTGGTCTTCATCTATATTCTGACTATTGGTGGTGTTTTTCTGTCAGTGACTGGTACGTTCTTTGAAGCCAACAAAGGAAGGTAATTTGTTTTCTCCTTGTGGTCTTCAAGGTTTGGTGCTGCAAATTAATAATCAAAGCAATCCTCTCTGTCTGACGGTTTTGTTCAACGTGCACACTGTAAAATTTTTTTGATCAACTTCTGTCATCAAAATTTTTTGGTACAAATCAAGAAAGCAGATCGTGGTTATTTTCGAAGGAGTTACAATGACGTCAAACACTCTCCAAATCACACATCAGTAATAAAATTAAATTGGATCAATTTTAATTAATTTTTAGCTAATAATTTTTTTTTTTTTATAATTTGTGAATATGAAATCAAAGACTGCTAGTGTAGAACTTAGCAAAATCAAGAAATTTAATGGTACAAATTATTCAACTTGATAATGCAGAATTCATCACATATTATTTCAAGATAAAGTTAAATATGTCATTGACATACCATACCCAAAATGACCACCCCTTAGGGCTAGAGAGACTCCTAGAAACACCTATGAAAGATTCGTAGAAAACGAAAAATTGGCTAGAGCAATCTTACTCACTTTCTTGGAACCCAATTTAGAGGTTTTTTTTTGTAACATGAAACTGCTAAATTTATATTTGATACTACAACACAAGCCTATGTTACAACCTCCAATATATATATTCAACTCTTAAGTGAAAAATATAATGACACTTTTATGAAAGATGATAAGTCTGTTGTTGAATATGTCAATAAACTTGTTATAATAGCTAAAGAATTGGCATTTCTAAGCAATACAATTCCTGATAAAATGCAAATTTATTAATTCATGTGTAACGAATTGTGTAATATTAGGTTCGAATTGTCTATGAATTGTGTACAACCAGTACATAAACGTGTCGTATCGTGTATTTATTTAGATTGAATTCACCCACACCCGATTCATTTATTAATCGTGTTGTATCATATCCATTTGTTTACAAAATGAGTGACTTAAAAGAAGACTCAAACCCTCTAATTTCATATCATATTCGTAATGTGTTAACAAGTCGGATCATATTTTGACATCCTTAATAAAACTATTATGTCAAGAGTTTTTGTTTGTTAAGATATAAATGAGCATACTTGACTTTTGGGTAAACATCAAATTCTAAATCCGATTGTACAAAGTGACATCTCGATAAATTACTCAGCTCATCCAAAAAATGGAAGTCTTCCTTGCCAAAACTACAAATACAAATTCTGAGATTCATGTCATTCTAAAATCTAAAAAACATCAAACAATTTTACTTTGTATGCGGAGAGAGGAGACTGTTTTCTATTTTGGCACTATAATACACTGCTCCAATAACTTGCTTAATCTGTCAGCTTCCTTAGTAGCCTCGGTGACCATCACTATTCCAATTGTTACGGGGTTAAATTTGGCACACAATTTTCGCTTCGTAATGGCACTGAGATCCAACACTCAATCTCAACCAATCACACAGATTGCACACAGAATGTATATAAACACAAAGTATGAACAATAAGCAAACACGCACCCACAATGCACGAAACTTTACAGGCACACTGCCAAACCTTTATTTTCCCACAAAGTATAAGGAATCTTGCCTTGGGTCTGTTTACAAAACGTGCTCACACTCTGATGGATGCACTACAGACCGAAGCACCCTATTTATAAACGTACAGGGTGGCGGTTACAAGCCCAACCGCCATAGGCAACTGCAACAATCTAATCCTCTCATGAATCTGGACAGCTTGTGTCTGATACAGACACAAACTGTCTGTAACTCTCTGCATGCTGTCTGCACATGATAGAGTTAACTGTCCTGAACTGCCACCATCTGCAGTGCACATGCCCAACTCCTCACCTGTTGTGCATGTGTTTTCCTCATGAGCCCTCAACCTTTGATTGTCTTGCCTTCGTGCCTAGCCATGCCCATCCATGGCTTGATCTTCCAAACAACATTGCCCCACAAATTAAGTCACCCGACTAGCCTTTGCTTGCAAGCCTGCTTGTGCCCACGTGCCCATGCCTTGGCTGCTACCCCCAGCCACGTATGGGGCTTCAATCCAACTGATTGAACCAAGTCGTGCCCATGCATGAGTTGCCATGCATGGGTCTTTGATCACCCACTGATCATGCCCACCATTCCAAGAGCTTGCTTCCATAAGCGAAACCCCTTTTTGCAAAGCATGGGCGCCTTTGGGCGAGGCTGCCCCATGCCACGCCGAGCTAGTGTGTTCAATCCATTGGCTATATAACCACCATTTGTCTCAGCCAATTTACTAACTAGCTTCTTCGACGTCTTTCCAGTAGTTTTCTCTTTTAGCCAACTTCAACTTTCGTCCACAGATGAACAATCTGCGTAAATAGGAGTTTACATACTATGTTTAATTCGATCCCTAACTTATGCTCCGTTTGGTACGAGGGATGAAAAATTAGAAGAATGAAGAAGTGTAAAAAATAAATTTTTCATCATTGAAAGAAAGAGAAACACTTTCTCTCTTTTGTGTTTAGTACGAGAGTAATGTTAAATTGACTTAAAAATTAGATTTGATAATCTCAACCATTGAATAGGTAGTAGGTCTCAATAAATATGGAACTCACAATGAAATCAATGGTTGTAATTATTAAGTCTACTTTTTAAATTCAAATAGCATAGCTCTTGGTACGATGAATGGAAAGTTGAAAAAATTAATTTTTCATTGTTTAGTATTAGAGAAAAAGTGAAAGGAAAAAAATGGATACATGTACTTAATTTATCATTATATACATATATAAATAAGATAATTTTTTATTATAAATAAATTTAAGGGATTCAATGTCTCTCTAATTAGTTATAAATATAAATATATATACCAAAAATAATAGCCAACAACCCAAGCTACTCTGTAAATACACGAAATTGTAAATCTATAACGTCTTTTTAAGTTTAAATTATAAATTTATTATTAATTAGTGTTTGAGTAACTTTTATATAATAGACCCTACTTGAATTTATAGTAAATATTTCATTTATAAGAGGAATGGAAAAAAAATATATTTGGCCTTTACTTCTAGGTTCTAACAATAGGATTTTTCTTTATTGTTCGATATGTAAAAAAAATTACATATGTGATTTAGAATTTTATTATAAAAAAAATTATTAAATAATCTCACCAGGTGTCTTACCATGTACAAGTTATATAACAGCATTTTAAAATTGTGCTCCTTATACAAATGGTACTGAACATTACAGTTATAGAAAATATACAAATAATAAGGGTATAAACGTACATTAACTCAATTCCCTTTTGCAGCCAATAACTCTCTCCCATTTTCTGCCCATATTTGTGGGGGATAAAAAACTTTTTTCTTCCCTTTTTCCTTTCCATCTTTTTTTCTTCCCTTTTTCCTTCCCATCTTTTTTTCCTCCCTTTTTCCTTTCCATCCTTTTTTCCTTTCTCACAAAACAATGGAAAATGCTTCATTCTCTCCCATTTTCCATCCTCACCTTTCTGTCCACCTGTTTCTCCCTCCTACCAAACAGGGCTAAGATATCGAGACACTTCATATTCTAACTCTTGTCAATGTTGCGAGGCCTTTCTTCTTCTTCTTCTTCTACTTCTACGCAACCACCATCACAACAACTACAACGCCAATGATGGTAGTTTCATGCTGTCCAATTAAGCATGTGAACAAAGTTATCTAATAAATTCTACTTAATCAGTGTCAACAGTCAAATTTTACAAAAAATAAAAAATAAAAAAATTAGGTGAATCCAAATACCAAAAGAACAACCAGAAAGATTCTAAATATGGACTCCCATCGCCTATAAACACATCAACCAGGTCTAAGTCGCTAACATTCAGTCCCATTATGAATCCTCTATCGAGCTTGTAGTATTGTTATAGTTTCTGGTTCGTTTGTATGAAGTTCTTCACTTTTTGCTGCTGTATCAGTGTCAATGGAACTCCTTCCTGAGAAAAAACCAGGCTGTTTAGGTTTAGGCAACACTGATCCCTCGCTACCCATCATAAAAACTATGGACGACATTGTTGGCCTGTCTTGTGGATGTTGTTGAACACACAATAGTCCCACTTGGATACACCTCTGCACTTGAGACTCCACACATGAGTTCCTCAGGCAAGCATCCATTAGCTCCAAAGCCTTGTCTTGATTCCATAGCAACCAAGCCTAAAACAATTGCAAGAATGAAGTGACTGTTTTTTTTTTCTGTCGTTGGCTCTGCAAGTGAGCTTACACATGGAAAATCCAAGCGAAATAAAATGCAAACTGAGAGAGAAAGGGAATAGAAGCATCCATTGTAGCACTTACATGCCCCAGAAGGTTGTGGTGGTGATCCGGATGATGAAAACCTCTGTTTCTTTTGCCACTTACTATCTCTAACATAAGCACACCCAGGCTGAAGATATCGGACTTCACAGAGAATTTTCCATCAATCGCGTACTCTGGAGACATATAGCCACTGCATGAACTTATCAACCATAAGGTCCTCTAATTTTAAACATACTATTTGAGTTGAAGTGAGTAAAACTTACTATGTACCAATAACTCTCTTCGTTTTTGCAAAAGTTTGATCACCTCCGAAAATCCTTGCTAAGCCAAAATCTGAAATTTTGGGAATGAGATCCTTGTCTAGTAGAATGTTGCTTACTTTGAGATCCCTGTGAATAATTCTCAATCTAGAATCTTGATGGAGATAGAGAAGCCCTCGTGCAATCCCCATAACTATGTCAAAACGCTTTGGCCAAGCCAACAACGCACTTCTACTTTGATCTGCACAATGTCCACCATTTGTAAGTATAAGGATCAGAACTTTCCAAATTAAAATCAAGTGGATGACTGGGTTTTGATGCCAAAATCGACAAGAATGTAACCAAGGAACTAAATCAAGAGATAGAGGATTTCGAGGCTCAAACCAAAAATAAAATAATCCAAGCTTTGGTTGTGCATGTACTCATAGATTAACATCCTTTCTTCTCCATGAATGCAGCATCCCAAAAGCCTGACAAGGTTTCTATGTTGGAGTTTGGCAAACAAAACAACTTCATTTTTAAACTCTTCGAGACCTTGTCCTGAATTCTTTGACAGTCTTTTCACTGCTATTTCTTGTTCGGTTGATAACTGGCCCTGTGTGTCTCATATATACGATGCACAATCATACAAAAAAATATTTTGCTTACATCCAGATTAAAAGAAGTAAGAACTGAACATATCCAATGTTACCTTATAAACTGGACCAAAGCCACCTTCTCCGATCAGGTTTGCATGAGAGAAGTTATTTGTTGCAGCGGAAATAGTTGCCAAACCAAACAAAGGCAATTCTATGTCTATGTTCTTCCTTTTCTGAGCTGAGAATTTGATTGACTAAGATTTTAAACAAGTCTTCTAGACATAATTTACCATTTTAACACTTGAGCTTGATAATATAACTTCCATTCAAAGATTATAAACAAATCAGCATTCTTACCTCTTCTCTTTGCTATTAATTTCATGACTATGAACACGCACACCACGGACAAGAGAAGAAGCCCTGAAATGGCCAATAGCACTAGGATCTTTGTAAGTCTTTTCTTCTTCTCCTTGGAATTACTGAGGTACTCTACAAATAGTGCATGTTGAAAAATATTAATCTTTGCTTCAAATTGCCTGTTTCTCTAAGAATTGTGCTACAATGATTCCTGCATGTCTGAATTATTGACAAGTTTATTTGTCATTAGAAATTCCAGCTGTTTTGTTTGTATCATGAAAATTAACATGCAACGATGATCGTAAGTTGATTTACAGATCTAGTGGCAAATTGAACTTCCTGTCCCTGCTTGACGAAGTACGCTACCCTCTATCTTTGTTCACTCGGTAACCCCTTGGGTGGTCTGGCTAAACAACTAAAGATTTGAGAGTCTAAACTAAAGTTATGATGCATACCAAGGGAAGGCACATACCTATTTCTGAAGCTGCCAAGCGCAAATAGATATCTTGCTCACTACCTTCTACAACTAACTCCCTGATGTCCATCAGATTACCAAACCACATCAAACAGCCACTGCCGCCTCCAGTAACGAATGCATTAGCATAAGCAGTGCAAGAACAGTTTTTTAAACACTCTGCCCTGCACTCAACAAGGCTCATACTAGTGTTAAGCTGGAACTCCAACAAGTCAGGCAGCTTTACTGCTGCAACCTTTTGAAATCCTTCTCCACTATGGCAATCTAATGCTACCTTTCTTACACATCCACTGGACCATACAAGCATTTCCCATTCTTGTTGGGATTTTGGAGTGAATCCCTTCAAACACTCACAGTTTGGAGTTTTGTTAATTCTGCAAATACCGTTGGGACCGCATTTCCCATAATAGTCACATGGTTCACCTGGTGTTATGAAAACTAGAGTCCATTTAGTGCCCGTTTCATCCATTACATAGCGATGGATTGAGCCTGATTGAGCCAGAATTGTTCTTGTAATAACTGGGATGTTGTAACTGTCAGAGATAGAATTCAAACTGTTCCCATTAAAGTCGAATATCGGGTTAAAACCTGGATACATGGGTAGGGTGTGACCACTGAACCGAACTCCATTCCACGGCCCACTACGGTACTGTTTCAGTGATCCCATTATAATAACCATTTGAGGCAATCCATGGTTATCAATTTTGTAGGTGAAGTCTCCAAGGGATGGATCCTCCGCACTCTTCCATGATGTCAAATATCGGACTAGACCAGTATCAAAATTCTCCCCCATCTTCATTCCTGGCAACCGAGTGTCAGTTGGGAAATCAAAACTCTGCCACATATAGCTTTCAGAACTGGCGCTTGCCTTGTCTCTAAGAACAAGGTTTCCAGTATCCAAGAGCTGTGCAACTGGACTTGCTGCTGTTTTTGACAACTTTACAAACCAGATAGTGCTTTGGGTTCCATTGAGAAGAGCAAGCGTTCCATCGCTGCTGATTGTTAAGATTCCCTGTGAATCTGTAATCGGGTTGTTTCTATTTGCAATCCACACAACAATATCAGGAGTTGTTTTGTACCATATTCCTAGGTACCTGTTTTTGGACCTGCCAGGAGAGAAGAAGCCTAGCTTGAATCTTTGGTTGGATGAAACTATAGTCTCGACATCAGTAAGGACTTGGCCCGGAATAATTGTATCTGTTGCAACTGAAAGTTCCAACAAGGTTGAAGAACAGATCAAAGAACAGAGGAAGGTGAAGGTGAAGAGTGGCCTCATTATGCAACTGTTGAATCAGAAAGTATTGAGGAAACTAGGTGAACTCATTTACAAATGTTAGGTGAACTCAAATTCAGCCAATTTATCAAATTCTGAGTTTCCAAAAAGTAAACCAACGTCAACTTCTTCTATGTTCGATTTAATTAAGTAAATAATATAATAAATAGAGCCATGAAGAGTGCTAGTATAAGAAGTCAAAAGTGGAGAAATGGAAAGCATCTCTTATTAAAGATGATGACAAAATGACTAAAAATTTTCAAATGGACCAAAAATTTATGCCCAGATCATCGGAAATTTGTACAGACACAAACACCCAAGACGAGGCCCCAAAAATCAGGCTCACCATGAATGCAACCCCTATTTCTGTATTCACTCCATTTTACAGGTTCTCGTCTTGCGGTCGAATTTTCAATTGGCAGCATCAGGTCAGAAGACAACCAAGAAAAAATCAGGCCAAAATTGGCATATTATGAATTGATGTTGAGGACTAAGTAAAGGGTTGGTGCAAATAAACAGAGCTGCCATAGTTAGGGAATTCAAAATCCAATATGGGTGATCATTGCTTTCTCAGATGCTTCAATATTATTATCGAATTAGCATATCCTTCTGTTGGTAACATGTATGCTTATTTCTTTTTTTTTGGTATATATATACACAGGAGCATACTTATGTTTGTTGACAGGGGTATGAGGCATTCAATGGACAATGATTATCCAAAAGAAAAAAAAAAAAGACTATTCAAGAGAAATGATTGATTATTGTTGCTTCTAGCCATAGATTTCCACAAACTTAGGCCTACCCATTGAAATTTCTGGCATGACAATTCGTATTAAGAGTTGGCTTTGAAAGAGAAGAAAAAGGTGAAAAGAGACAAGAAGATTGTTTAATCTTGTCAATAAAGAAACTGGAAGTTTTATTAGACCGGGCGTCCACTAGAACGGTAGATTGTAACTCTGGAAAGCTTTATTATTATTGAGACATTATTTAGGACTTAACGTTTTACGATTATTGGGTCCCAACTATGGTTACAATTACTACGTTCTCAAATTATATTCTTGTTAGAGTATGTGTAACTCATATTTGCTGTGTGCATAATGGTAAGGAAGTAGATACCGGAGCGGATATATTTTACGTATGGGGGATGTTGATTAGTTGGGGGTGAGGGGGCAACGCCGTCATGATATGGTACAGGGGTATTTTCATAAATACGTTCGTACTAGGGTTATATAAATATACTTAAGATATAACCCTATTTTGATTAATGAAAAAATGGTCGCTTGCTCCTCGTGGATGTAGACACATTGTCGAACCACGTAAATCTCTGTGTTATTTTCTCTTGTTTTCTTGATTGATTGTTTCCTTATTATTCACCATAATTGTTGCACGATCACAACAATTCCAATAACATCCCTACTTGAAAAATTGTAGACACTGGAATTGGAAGCTACGCTGCAACTGGACGTGGCAGATTGGTAGAATGGGTGTGTTTGGAATACACACCTGGATTGTGGGATTGGAGATTTTCAATCCAGGCAGTTGTGGGTAACTCTGACAATTGAGCCATGTAAAGTCTTATTCAGGTTGTGCCGTGTTGGATTTATATATTTATAGTCCAACCTATTTAGTTAGCTATTTAGATATCTTGACACTAACTTGACTTTTTTATCATATCATTGTGTTTAGATTTATATCAGGGTTTAGTGGGTTTGTGAAAAAAACCAGTCCACCTATATTTAATTTATTTATTAATTCATATTTAACGAATTGGATTATTTCGGGTTCAAATTGTCTATCAATCGTGTACAATTAATATATAAATGTGTTGTATCGTGTATTAATTTAAATTGACTTCACTCACACTCAATTCGTTTATTAATCGTGTCGTGTTAGATCCGCTCGTTTACAAAATGAGTGGCTTAAAGAAGACCTAAACTCTCTCATTTCTTATCGTATTCGTGTTGTGTTAACAAGTCGAACCATATTTTAACACTTTCGATGAAACTATTATGTTAAGAGTTTTTGTTTGTTAAGATATATATGAGCATACTTTACTTTTGGATAAACATCAAATTCTAAATCCAATTATACAAGGTGACATCTCAATAAATTACCCGGCTCGTCTAAGAAATGAAAATCTTCCTTGCCAAAACTACGTATACAAAGTCCGAGATTCTTGTCATTGTGAAATCTAAAAAATGTCAAACAATTTTACGTTATACGAAGAGAGAGGAGACTGTTTTCTATTTTGGCACTATAATACAGTGCTCCAATAACTTGCTTAATCTGTCAGCTTTCTTGGTAACCATCACTATTCCAACAGTAGTGTGTTCAATCCATTGGCTATATAATCACCATTTGTCTCAACCAATTTACTAGCTAGCTTTTTCCACGTCTTTCCTTTCGTCCACAGATGAACAGTCTACGTAAATAGGAGTTGACATTCTGTGTTCAATTCGATCCCTAACTTATGTTCTGTTTGGTACGAGAGATGAAAAATTAGAAAAATGAAAAAGTGTGAAAAATACATTTTCCATCCTTGAAAAAAAAAGAAACACTTTCCCTTTTTGTGTTAGGTACAATGAATGGAAAGTAGAAAAAATTAATTTTTTTATTGCTTAGTATTAGAGGAAAAGTTGAAGGAAAGAAAAGATACATGTACTTAATTTATCATTATACACTTATACAAATAAATAATTTTTTATTATAAATAAATTTAAGGGATTCAGTGTTGTTGTAATTAGTTATAAAAATAAATAAATATAAATATGTATACCAAAAATAGCCAACAACC
>CM042197.1:3299903-3312812 GCA_023539305.1 Ilex asprella
TTTGTTGAACAAATAAAATAGAAATTCATATCACAAAAAATTTAAATTAAATTATAATTTAAAATGATTCATGTGCAACACACCTGTGCATTAGCTAGTTACTTATAAATGTCAGCATGTGGAAAAAAAATTTGATTTCCTATTTCATCCTTAATTACTACCATAAAGTCAATTATACCCACATATTATCCTGTCTTTCATACCTACTTGACTTCTAAAATATTAACTAGATAAACTTTATCTCTATGACTTAGTAGATAAACTTTATCTTTATGACAATACATTCTTTCTTTTCCATTAAATTGTACAAACTCTACTAGAATTTTAATACCACGTATTGGTAATTTTTAAGTAATACATATACATATATTTTTTTTGTCTTTCCTACTTATTAGACTTCTAAAATATTTTGAATTCCTTCATATATGTATAGGATTCTAAGACCACATGGGATCAAACTTTCCAGCAAAATTATCGAACAAGTTTTTTCATCCATTCACGTTAGAGTTAGAAGTTGGCCTACTATGATCTTCTGTGACAAACTCAATGAAGTTGAAGTTAGAGTTTTCAGCATAATTGAGGTTAGTATATCAATTCTTCTGTGTTAGTTTATTAATTTATATGTTCTATGACACTTAATTTTTCTTAATTTAATGTAAATCAGCTTTATAAGAGATCGGTGTGGCAGGTCAAGTATTCGACATAATAATTGAGGTTAATTTATTAATTCTTAAATTTTAATTTATTAAATTGTTGTGGCAGGTCGAGCATTTGACATAATTGAGGTTAATTTATTAATTCATTTTTTTTAGTTTATTAATTCTTATGTTTACATTAACATTTTCTATGTTAGTGTTTCTTTGTTTTATTACAACCTCTCGTGAATCCAATTTTTCATTGCTCATACAGCTAATATTTTGAAAGCTTGTTCAAATCTCCTATAATATTGACCTAATTATTCTTAATTTTTGAATTGATGATAAATTCTAACATTTATTGGGACCAACAATTAATCCAATAATAAATAAATTAAATCCAAATAAAGAAATTAAATAATTATTTGAAGAAATTTAGTTAAAATCTAGAAATAATTTGTTAAAATTTAATTTAATTAATTTATTTAGATTATATCAAACCAAATTCGGATATAGACTACGAAAATAAAATGTAATATAATTTACCTAGGAATAAAGAAATGGGAAAGCAAGTATAAAGAACAAAATTTGGACAGAAGTGAGAGAGAGAGAGAGAGAGAGAGGGCGATGGTGCATTTTTTGTTCTTTTTCCAACTTATTCATGGCAAGCTGACAAGTTTCAAAAAGTAGAGCCCCAGTTCTCCGTAGTTATCGAATCAATTATTCCTCTCTCTTTCCATTCTGTCAACACAATTTGGTTGATGAAGCCTTGGAAGTTATACTGCAATTACATGGTTATTGAATAATCTTTACGGGTATATATGAACTGGGAAGGTTAAAGGTTCTTGAGATTTTCGTGGGTTGGAGGTGATGAGGAGTGAGGGAGAGATAGAGAGTGAATGATTGTGCGATGTGGAGGATACGATATTTGTGGCTGTGGGAAAAAATGTGAAGGAGAGTAAATCGATTCTGTTGTGGGTTGCGAAGAGTTTTTCTGGGAGAAAGTTGTGTCTTCTTCATGTTAATCAGCCTGATCACTTAATCACACTCAGTGAGTCTCTTGGTTTCAGTAGATACATCTCTTACTTTGCCCATATTACACACTCCAGCAAGTTGGATGTAGTGATTGATTGCTTTTCCTTGATTGTAAATTTTGATTGATTATGTCCGATTGGGTGTGTCTATTTCAGTGAATTTGTAGGCAATTCTCTTGTTCAAAATCAAGAGAACAAGAGGATTTTGATTGATTATGTCCGATTGGGTGTGTCTATTCCAGTGAATTTGTAGGGAATTCTCTTGTTCAAAATCAATATTTGATTGTTGTTAATTTGTATGAGATTTTTATATGTGTAATTTGGCCGAATCTGTTTTTGGGTGAAACTTTCTTTGCCATTACTGATGGAACAAATAGAGTTAGACACAACATTATCTAAGGTGTTCATTCCATTTATTTTCTACTATTTACATATTAGCCAACACCAAAAAAATAGTTAAAGTTGGGTACCACACCAAAAAAAATAAAAAATAAAAACGTTAATGTACTATGTACCATGTTTTTGAGTATTTTTATCATTTATTGGCTGAAATTTATCAAATTTTGAGGTGCACACGTATTTTGATTTCATTTATCAATTTTTGGGTTCGAGCAATTGGAATCGATTCAAACTTTAATACTCTATAATCAAATTTATCAAATTTAATTTTTTATTACTCATATTCTATTATAGGATTATAAATAAAAACTGTAGGTTACAAAAATGCGTTATTTTAACTATAAGAATAAGAAAAAAGATTAAAAAAAATATAGTTAAAGTTAGAGGAAACTCTTTCCTTCTCTTTTTTCCTTTCCATCCACTTTTCCTTTCTCACAAAACAATGAAAAATGATTCTTTCCTTCCCATTTTCCATCCTCATCTTTCCATCCACCTGTTTTTTTCTCCTACCAAACAGGGCATAAGATATCGAGACACTTCATATGCTAACTGTTGTCAATGTTGTCAGGCCTTTCTTCTTCTTCTTCCGCGCGACCACCATTACAATTAAGCATGTGAACAAAGTTATCCAATAAATTTTACTTAATCAGTGTCAACAATCAAATTTTACAAAAAATAAAAAATAAAAAAATTAGCCAGGTGAATCAAAATAATAAAAGAACAACAGAAAGATTCTAAATATAGACTCACATCGCCTATAAACAGATCAACCAGGTCTAAATTGCTTACATTCAGTCCCATTATGAATCCTCTATCGAGCTTGTAGTATTGTTATAGTTTCTGGTTCTTTTGTATGAAGTTCTTCACTTTTTGCTGCTGTATCAGTGTCAATGGAACTCCTTCCTGAGAAAAAACCAGGCTGTTTAGGTTTAGGCAACATTGGTGCCTCGCTACCCATCATAAAAACTATGGATGACATTGTTGGCCTGTCTTGTGGATGTTGTTGAACACACAATAGTCCCACTTGGATACACCTCTGCACTTGAGACTCCACACATGAGTTCCTCAGGCATGCATCCATTAGCTCCAAAGCCCTGTCTTGATTCCATAGCAACCAAGCCTAAAACAATTGCAAGAATGAAGTGACTATTTTTTTTTCTTCCGTTGTCTCAGCTAGTGAGCTTACCCATGGAAAATCCAAGCGAAATAAAATGCAAAGTGAGAGAGAATAGGAGAAGAGAGAGAAAGAGAAAAGAAGCATCCATTGTAGTACTTACATGCCCCAGAAGGTTGTGGTGGTGATCCGGATGATGAAAACCTCTGTTCCTTTGTCCACTTACTATCTCTAACATAAGCACACCCAGGCTGAAGATATCGGACTTCACAGAGAATTTTCCATCAATCGCATACTCTGGAGACATATAGCCACTGCATGAACTTATCAACCGTAAGATCCTCTAAATTTTAAACATACTATTTGAGTTGAAGTGAGTAAAACTTACTATGTACCAATAACTCTCTTTGTTTTTGCAAAAGTTTGATCACCTCCGAAAATCCTTGCTAAGCCAAAATCTGAAATTTTGGGAATGAGATCCTTGTCTAGTAGAATATTACTTAGTTTGAGATCCCTGTGAATAATTCTCAATCTAGAATCTTGATGGAGATATAGAAGCCCTCGTGCAATCCCCATAACTATGTCAAAACGCTTTGGCCAATCCAACAACGCACTTCTACTCTGATCTGCACAATGTCCACCATTTGTAAGTATAAGGATCAGAACTTTCCAAATTAAAATCAAGTGGATGATTCATTCAGATGCTAAATCGACAAGCATGTAACCAAGGAACTAAATCAAGAGACAGGGGATTTCGAGGCTCAAACCAAAAATAAAATAATCCAAGCTTTTGTTGTGCATGTACTCATAGATTAACATCCTCTCTTCTCCTTGAATGCAGCATCCCAAAACCCTGACAAGATTTCTATGTTGGAGTTTGGCAAACAAAACAACTTCATTTTTAAACTCTTCAAGACCTTGTCCTGAATTCTTTGACAGTCTTTTCACTGCTATTTCTTGTTCGGTTGATAACTGGCCCTGTGTGTCTCATAAATAAGATGCACAATCATACAAAAAAATATTTTGCTCACATCCAGATTAAAAGAAGTAAGAACTGATCATATCCAATGTTACCTTATAAACTGGACCGAAGCCACCTTCTCCGATCACGTTTGCATGAGAGAAGTTATTTGTTGCAGCAGATATAGCTGCCAAACCAAACGAAGGCAATTCTATGTCTTTGTTCTTCCTTTTCTGAGCTGTTAATTTGATTGACTAAGATTTTAAACAAGTCTTCAAGACCGAATTTACCATTTTAACACTTCAGTTTGATAATATAACTTCTATTCAAAGATTGTAAACAAATCAGCATTCTTACCTCTTCTCTTTGCTATTAATTTCATGACTATGAACACACAAACCACGGACAAGAGAAGAAGCCCTGAAATGGCCAGTACCACAAGGATCTTTGTAAGTCTTTTCTTCTTCTCCCTGGAATGATTGAGGGATGCTACAAATAGAGAATGTTGAAAAATATAAATAGTTGCTTCAAATTGCCGGTTTCTCTAAAAACTGTTCTACAATGCTTCCTACATGTCTGAATTGTTGACAAGTTTATTTGTCATTAGAATTGCACCATTTTTTCTTTATAAATTCCAACGGTTTTGTTTGAACCTCATGAAAATTAACATGCAGAAATGATCTTTGTTCACTCGGTAACCACTTAGGTTGTCAGGCAAAATAATTAAAGATTTGAGAATCTAAACTAAAGCAATGATGCACACCAAGGGAAGGCAGATACCTATTTCTGAAGCTGCCAAGCGCAAATAGATATCTTGCTCACTTCCTTTTGCAGGAAGCTCCCTGATGTCCGTCAGATTCCCGAACCACATCAAACAGCCACTGCCGCCTCCAGTAACGAATGCATTAGCATAAGCAGTGCAAGAACAATTTTTTAGGCACTCTGCCCTGCACTCAACGAGGCTCATACTAGTGTTTAGCTGGAACTCCAACAAGTCAGGCAGCTTTACTGCTGCAATCTTTATAAATCCTTCTCCACTCTGGCAATCCAATGGTACCTTTCTTACACATCCACTGGATAGTACAAACGTTTCCCATTCTTGTTTAGATTTTGGAGTGAATCCCTCCAAACATTCACAGTTTGGAGCTTTGTTAATTCTGCAAATACCATTGGGACCGCATTTCCCATAATCGTCACATGGTTGACCTGGTGTTGTGAAAATTAGGGTCCAACTAGTGCCCGTTTCGTCCATTACATAGCGATGGAGAGAGCCTGAATGAACCAGAGTTGTTCTTACTATAACTGAGTCGTTGTAAGTCTCAGAGATAGAATTCAAACTGTTCCCATTAAAGTGGAATTCAGGTTTAAAAACAACTGGATACTCGAGCGAGGGGTGACCACTGAACCGAACTCCATTCCACGGCCCAGTACGGTACTTTTTCACTGATCCCATTCTAATAACCACTTGAGGCAACCCATCGTTATCGATTTTGTAGGTGAAGTCTCCAAGGGATGGATCCTCGGAACTTTTCCATGATGTCAAATATTGGACTAGACCAGTATCAAAATTCTCCCCCATCTTCATTCCTGGCAACCGAGTGTCAGTTGCGAAATCAAAACTCTGCCACATATAGCTTTCAGAACTCACGCTTGCCTTGTCTGTAAGAACAAAGTTTCCAGTACCCAAGAGCTGTGCAACTGGACTTGCTGCTGTTTTTGACAACTTCGCAAACCAGACAGTGCTTCGGGTTCCATTGAGAAGAGCAAGCGTTCCATCGCTGCTGATTGTTAAGATTCCCTGTGAATCTGTAATCGGGTTGTTTCGATTTGCAATCCACACAACAATATCAGGAGTTGTTTTGTACCATATTCCTAGGTACTTTTTGGACCTGCCAGGAGAGAAGAAGCCTAGCTCGAATCTTTGGTTGGATGAAATTATAGTCTCACCATCAGTAAGGACTTGACCTGGAATAATTGTATCTGCTGCAACTGAAAGTTCCAACAAGGTTGAACAACAGATCAAAGCATAGAGGAAGGTGAAGGTGAAGAGTGGCCTCATTGTGCAACTGTTGAATCAGAAAGTATTGAGGAAACTAGGTGAACTCATTTACAAATGTTTGGTGAACTCAAATTCAGCCAACTTATCAATTTCTGTGTAGAGGTTACAAAAAGTAAACCAACATCAACTTCTTCTATGTTGGGTTTCATCAAGAAGATTGCTAGTACAAGAAGTCAAAGTGGAGAAATGGAAAGCATCTCTTGTTAAAGCTGATGGCAAAATGACTAAGAATTTTCATATTGACCTAAAATTTATGCCCTGTTCATCGTAATTTGTACAGACACATACACCCGAGACGAGGTCCCAAAAGTTTGGTTCACTATGATGCAACCCATGTTTCTGCCTTCACTCCATTAACAGGTTCTCATCTCGCGGCTGAATTTTCAGTTGGCAGCATAAGGTCAGAAGACAACCAACAAAAAAGCAGGTCAAAATTGGCAGATTATGAATTGATGGAGAGGACTAAGTAAAGGGTTGGTGCAAATAAACAGAGGGAAAATTCAAAATCGAATATGGGTGATCATTGCTTTCTCAGATGCTTCAATATTATTATCGAATTAGCATACCCTTCAGGTATTAAGCATACTTTTGTTTGTTGACGGGTATTAAGCATTCACTGGACAATGATTATTTAAAAGCAAAAAAAGATTATTCAAAAGAAAATGATTGATTATTGTTGCTCCTAGTCATAGATTTCTAGAAACTTAGACCCACCCATTGAAATTTCTAGTATGACAATTCGTGTTAAGAGCCGATTTTTTTTTTTTCGAGCAAATATTAAGAGCCGACTTTGAAAGAGAAGAAAAAGGTGAAAAGATACAAGAAGATTGCTTTGTCTGTCAATAAAGAAACAGGGAGCCTTATTTGACCAGGCGTCCACCAAAATGGCAGAATGTAACTCTGAAAAACATTAATATTATTAAGATATAATTTAGGAATTTAACGTTTTATGATTATTGGATCCTAGTTGGGACCCATTAATATTATTTTATTAGATTACGTCCACAAATTATATCCCAATAACATACATTCATCACTGAAAAACTGTACATAATGGATTGGTCAAATGGGTGCATTTGGAATACACAACTGCATTGTGGGAATGGAGATTTTCAATCCAGCCAGTTATGGGTAACTATGACTATTGAGCCGTGTAAAGTCATATTCAGGTTGTTTCGTGTTGGGGTTTCTATCTCTACACTAACCTATTTAATTAGTTATTTAGCCGTGTAAAGTCATATTTAGACTTTTGTCCACAGATGGACAGTCTACGCAAATAGCCGTGTAAAGTCATACTGTCTTCAATTCAATCCCAAACTTAGTAAAACACCAGAAGCTAACATCATCATTAAGATATCGGGACACTTCATATCCTAACTGTTGTCAATGTCGTCAGGCCTTTCTTCTTCTACGCAACCACCATCACAACAACTACAACGCCCATGATGGTAGTTTCATGCTGTCCAATTAAGCATGTGAACAAAGTTATCCAGTAAATTCTACTTAATCAGTGCCAACAATCAAATTATACAAAAAAAAAAATCGCCAGGTGAATCCAAATAATAAAAGAACATCCAGAAAGATTCTAAAGATGGACTCACATCGCCTATAAACACATCAACCCGGTCTAAATTGCTAACATTCAGTTCCATTATGAATCCTCTATCGAGCTTCTAGTATTGTTATAGTTTCTTGATCATTTGTATGAAGTTCCTCACTTCTTGGTGCTGCATCGGTGTCAATGGAACTCCTTCCTGAGAAAAAACCAGGCTGTTTAGGTTTAGGCAACATTGATCCCTCGCTACCCATCATAAAAACTATGGATGACATTGTTGGCCTGTCTTGTGGATGTTGTTGAACACACAATAGTCCCACTTGGATACACCTCTGCACTTGAGACTCCACACATGAGTTCCTCAGGCATGCATCTATTAGCTCCAAAGCCCTGTCTTGATTCCATAGCAACCAAGCCTAAAACAATTGCAAGAATGCAGCGACTCTCTTAGGCTCAGCGAGTGAGCATATATATTTAAAATCCATGAGAAGAATTAAGACAAACTCAGAGTGAGGGAGGAAGAGAGAAAAGAGATCGTTGTAGTACTTACATGCCCCAGAAGGTTGTGGTGGTGATCCGGATGATGAAAACCTCTGTTCCTTTGTCCACTTACTATCTCTAACATAAGCACACCCAGGCTAAAGATATCAGACTTCACAGAGAATTTCCCATCAATTGCATACTCTGGAGACATATAGCCACTGCATGAACTTATCAACCATAAGGTCCTCTTAATTATAAACATGCTATTTGAGTTTAAGTGAGTAAAACTTACTATGTACCAATTACTCTCTTCGTTTTTGCAAAAGTTTGATCACCTCCAAAAATCCTTGCTAAGCCAAAATCTGAAATTTTGGGAATGAAATCCCTGTCTAGTAGAATATTGCTTGCTTTGAGATCCCTGTGAATAATTCTTAATCTAGAATCTTGATGGAGATAGAGAAGCCCTCGTACAATCCCCATAACTATGTCGAAACGCTTTGGCCAAGCCAACGATGCACTTCTACTCTGATCTGCACATTATACACCACTTATAAGGATCAGAACTTATCACATTAAAATCAAGTGGTTGACTTGATTTAGATGCTTAACCGGCAAGCATTTAACCAAGGAACTAAACCAAGAGATGGATTTCGAGGCTCAAACCAAAAATAAAATAATCCAAGCTTTGGTTGTGCATGTACTCATAGATTAACATCCTTTCTTCTCCATGAATGCAGCATCCCAAAAGCTTGACAAGGTTTCTATGTTGGAGTTTGGCAAACAAAACAACTTCATTTTTAAACTCTTCGAGACCTTGTCCTGAATCCTTTGACAGCCTTTTCACTGCTATTTCTTGTTCGGTTGATAACTGGCCCTGTGTGTTTCATATATAAGATGCACAATCATAAACAAGATTCTGCTCAATTAAGAACTGAAAATATACACAAACCAAAAAAAAAGAACCGAACATATACAGATTAAAGAAAGGAAGAAATGAATATGTGCAATGTTACCTTGTAAACTGGACCAAAGCCACCTTTTCCAATCAGGTTTGCATGAGAGAAGTTATTTGTTGCAGCCGAAATAGTTGCCAAACCAAATAAAGGCAGTTCGAAGTCTTTGTTCTTCCTTTTCAGAGCTGCTAATTTGATTCAGTACTATTTAAAAAATGCTTCCCGACATGATTTAATGTTTTAACACAAGCTTGATCATATAACTCCTATCCAAAGATTGGAAAAAAAAAAAACCAGCATTCTTACCCCTTCTCTTTGCTATTATTTTCATGACTATGCAACCGCAAACCACAGACAAGATAAGTAGTCCCGAAATTGCCAATAGCACTAGGATCTTTATAAGTCTTTTCTTCTTCTCCTTTGAATGACTGAAGTATTCTACAAATAGTGAAAGTTGACAGATATTATTATTTGCTTCAAAATGACCTGTTTATCTAAAAACTGTATAACTAGGCTTCCTGCATGTCTGAATTTGGACAAGGTGATTTGTCATTAGAATTGCTCCATTTTTTTACAAATTCCAACTATTTTCTTTTGAACCTCATGAAAATTATTAACATGCACGCCAACCTATGGATAGACAAAAAGATGCAGGAAAGGAAAATGAAATATGAAAGAAAAAGATGCTTTGGCTGCGAACAGATTTCGACGAAGGAATGGGTTGAAAAAACCTTCCCTCGTCCTCTTCTACCGCTCCGGTGGGCGTCCTGTTGGCAGCTCCTACAGAGATCGCTCGGAAGAACTACACGACGGTTATGGCTGGTTGTCCTAAACCGGTCACGACGAAACCTCTGAAAAACGAATGATCTTAAACTGCTGTACTGGTCTAGTGGTAAAGTGAATTTCCTGTCCTGCTTGACAAAATAAGCTACCCTCTATCACTGTTCACTTGATAACCCCTTAGATTGTCTGGCTAACAAATAAAGATATTAGATATAAACTAAAGCTAGGACGCACCCCAAGAGAGTCACATACCTAATTCTGAGGCTGGCAAGCGCAAATAGATATCTTGTTCACTTCCTTCTACAACATACTCCCTGATGTCCATCAGATCCCGGAACCACATTACACAGCCACTGCCACCTCCAGAAACAAATGCATTAGCACAAGCAGTACAAGAACAGTTTTTCAAGCACTCTGCCTTGCACTCAACAAGGCTCATACTAGTATTTAGCTGGAACTCCAACAAGTCAGGAACCTTGACTGATGCAACCTTTTGAAATCCTTCTCCACTCTGGCAATCTAATGGTACCTTTCTTACACATCCACTGGACCATTCAAGCATTTCCCACGCTTTTGGATATTTTGGAGTGAATCCCTTCAAACATTCGCACATTGGTGATTTGTTGATTCTGCAAATGCCATTGGGACCACACTGCCCGTAATTGTCACATGGTTCGCTTGGTGTTGTTACAATTAGAGTCCATTTAGTGCCTGTTTCATCCATTAGATAGCGCTGAATCAAGCCTGATGGTTCCACAGCTACCCTTGTAATAATGGAGGAGTTGTAAGTCTCAGAGATGGAATTCATCCTGTTTCCGGTGAAGTCCAATACATGGTGAAAAGCAGGATTTGTCAACACGGGGTTTCCACTGAATCGAATTCCATTCCACGGCCCAGTCCGGAACTTTTTGACTGATCCCATTGTAATAACCACTTGAGGCAATCCATGATTATCAACTGTGTAGGTGAAATCTCCGAGGGAAGGATCCTCAGCACTTTTCCATGAGGTCAGATTTTGTTCTAAACCAGTATCAAAATTTCGTCCTACCTTCATGCCTGGTAACCGTGTGTCAGTTGGGAAATCAAAGCTCTGCCACATATAGCTTTCAGAACTCATGATTACCTTGTCTATAACAACAAGGTTTCCGGTATCCAGGAGCTTTGCGAAGGGACTTGCTGCTGTTTTTGACAAATTAGCAGACCAGATAGTACTCCGATTTCCACTGAGAAGAAGCGCTCCATCATTGGTGACTGTTAAGACCACCCCCTGTGAATCTGTAATAGGGTTGTTTCTATTTGCAACCCACGCAACGACATCTGGGGTAGCTTTGTACCATATTCCTATATACCTGTTCTTGGACCTGCCAGGAGAGAAGAAGCCTAGCTCGAATCTTTGGTTGGAGGAAACTAGAGTCTCTGCATCCGTAAGGAATTGACCTGGAAAAATTGTATCTGCTGCAAATGAAAGTTCCAACAAGGTTGATGAACAGATCAAAGCATAGAAGAAGGTGAAGAAAGACAGGAGCTCCATTGCCTTCTCTAAACTCCCAACTGTTGGACCCAAAAGTAATGTATTGACGTAATTAGCTATATAATAAGCAGCAGGTCAGGCAGCCTTCTGCTTTTGGTGTCCAGGACTCGCCAGAAACTTTCTCCTCGTTTATACAATGTAAAGAATGAATTTTGTGTAAGCCGTAAGGTATGATATTTCTTCACATTGAGTTTTTTGAACAATAACAAACAAAGCTAAGAAATGAGCTATTGTAAGAAGTCAAAATCAAGAAATGGAAACCGCTAAAATTTATCACAAAAAGATCTAGACTTTTCAAATGGACCTATATGTTCAGTTCTAATCAATCCCAATTTGTAAAGCCACATACACCCAAGTTTCCAAAAATCAGGTTCACAAGGATTGCAACACTAGTTTCTGTCTTAACTCCAGTTACAGGTCCTCGCAAACAAATTTTGCGAAGGGGCATTCCAGCATAAGGTCAGTATGCAGCCAACAAAAATGGGGCCAAAATCAGCAGATTATGATTTTATGGCGAAGGCAAAGTAAAGGATTGTGTCAAATAAACAGAGCTACAATAATTGAGAAATTGGAAAGCAAATACGGCTTTCAGATTGGACAAAGCAACGTCTCAAACAAATCACATAGCTCTACCAAGATATGGAAGTCTTCCTTGCCAAAACTACACATAAAAAAGAGTATTCAATCATCATCAATCTCTAAGAGAATTTGATAAGTAGAAGGTAAGACTTACGTTCACATTGAGTTTTTCAACGCTCCAATTATAAATAAAGCAAGTGCACCCCCACTGTAGCAAGTCAAAGTCAAGTCATTGGGACCACTACAAAGTAAGGTGCATAACAACATGACTTATAATTTCTACACATACACAATATATCTCAGAAATCAGGTCCACAAATGAATGCAACGCCGGTTTCTGTCTTCAATCCTTCTTACAAGTTTTCGTGGGTTAATTTTCAAAGGAAACGTCATCGGAAAAGTAAGAATGCAGCCAACAAAAATAGGGCCACAATTGACAGACTCTGATTTGAATATGAGGATAAAGTAAAGAATTGTTATCACATAAATATACATGCATCTCCATTAATTCTATTTTCAATTCAACTAAAAATAAATTATTCTGCTGAGACTAAAATATTAAAAAAAGGTATGCCCTAAACATAAATATTCATAACATGGCCTGCCTAGGGATGTCAATAGACCGGGAAAAAACGGGTATTCGTCCAAAACCGCCCCGTTTGGACCGAGGATGGACTATACGTATTGGACGGTGGACGTATACGGGAATACCCGTATAAACCCGTGCGGGAATGGACTTACCCTTACCCCCGCCCCGTCCCCGTTACCCGCAAAAAATATATATATATATAAATATATATTGAGTTGATTGAGATAATTTTAC
>CM042197.1:3319793-3341810 GCA_023539305.1 Ilex asprella
AAAACCTTTTAAGATGCTCTGCATTCCACGAATGTGGCAGGATCTTTCCATCCTCCGATTGCAACTCGTAGTTGTCAGGCCTGACCATCCTTGTTATAATGTAGGGCCCTTCCCAATTTGGTCCTAACTTTCCATGAGTGGGATCCTTTCTGGCAAGTAGGAGTTTTTTAAGCACCAAGTCCCCGACTTTAAAGCTCCTGCGCCTAACTCTTCGGTCGTAATACCTCGCGGTTCTCCTCTGGTAGTCTTGAGTGTGACGAAGTGCTATGTTCTCTTCTCATCCAAGAGATCGAGGTTTAACAGGAGAGATTCATCGTTATGCTTAGCATTGGAGAATTCAACCCTAGGAGAATGGAGCCCCAACTCCACGGGGGCCACCGCTTCGATTCCAAAAGCTAGAGAAAAGGGGTTTCCTGGGTTGCTGACCTGCTGGTGGTCCTATAGGCCCACAATACTTCGGGGAGGCACTCCACCCACTTCCCTTTCAGATTTTCTAACTTGGTCTTCAGGGCAGCCTTTAGGGTCCTGATAATAACTTCCGCTTGTCCATTGGACTGGGGATGTGCCGGAGCTGAAAAATAGTTCTTTATTCCGAGCTCGGCACAGAACTCTCTGAACTTAGCGTTGTCAAACTGCTTTTCGTTGTCAGACACGATTGCCCTAGGAACTCCAAACCTACAAATTATGGACTTCCAAACAAAGTTTTGTACCTTTTGCTCGGTTATCGTTGCCAATGCTTCGGCTTCTGCCCATTTGGTGAAGTAGTCCACCCCTACAATAGCGAACTTACACCCCCACGCCAGTGGGAAGGGGTCCAAGTATATCCAGCCCCCATTGCTGAAATGGCCACGGGCTTACTACTGAAGTTAACAGCTTAGGTGGGCTGTGGGAGATGTTGGCGTGCTCTTGGCACGTCTTACATCTCTTCACCAATTCAGTGGCATCCCTGAGCATGGTGGGCCAATAGTATCCCTGCCTTAATACATTTTCCGCCAATGCCCTTGCTCCGATGTGATTGTCGCAGATTCCCTCATGCACCTCTCTGAGTATATAGTTTGCGTCTTTATCCCCTATGCACTTAAGAAGAGGGGTCGAAAAGCCTCTCTTGTACAAACCTCCCTGCAACAAAGAAAACCTTGCTGACCTGGACCTTAGCTTGGAAGCCTCCTTGGGGTCGTTAGGTAAGGTCTCATTCTGCAGATACTCTATGAGGGGATCCATCCAGTTCGGCTGATCTGAGATGGCAAGTATTTCTTCTTCCTCTATGCTTACTGAAGGCTCTGGTAGGTGTTCCACTGGTATCAGCCTGTCCAAGCTTTCCTGAGAGGCCGTTGCTAGTTTTACCAAGGAATCTGCACGTGAATTTTCCGATCTGGGGACGTGTTTTACCTTAACCTGCACGAACTTCTTAATCAATTCTTGTACCTTTCTGAGGTAAAGGATCATTTTTTCGCCCCTGGCCTCATATGACTCCTCTATTTATTTTACCACTAGTTGAGAGTCGCTGCAGATCTCCAACTGTTCAGCTTCCATAGAGTGAGCAAGGTTAAGCCCGGCTATAACGGCTTCGTATTCAGCCTCGTTATTTGAGGCCTTAAATCCAAATCTGAGGGCATATTCGACGTCTATTCCATCCGGAGAGGTCAGGATCAAGCCTGCACCGCTTTCTTGTGCATTGACTGCTCCATCCACTGAAAGCCTCCACACAGGGAGGTCGGGGACTGACTCTGTGATCTCCGTTGGTGCTGCTGCTGTGAATTCTGCGATAAATTCTGCCAAAATCTGCCCTTTGATGGCGGTTCTTGGTTTATACCTAATATCAAACTCACTGAGCTCTATTGCCCATTTAACCAGCCTCCCAGAAGATTCCGGCTTATGCAACACTTGTCTCATTGGCTGGTCTACTGGAACTTCGATGGTATGAGCCTGGAAATAGGGCCTGAAGCCTCCTAGCTGTTGTGACCAAGGCTAGAACAAGTTTCTCCATCTTTGGGTACCTCTCTTCTACTCCCCTCAGAGCTCTGCTGCAGTAGTAGACTGGATGCTGAGCTCTATCTCGCTCCCTGACCAGTGTTGCGCTAGTTGAGAATTCTGAAACGGCTAGGTAGAGGGTCAGGACCTCTCCTTCCAACGGACTTACCAAAACCGGTGGTGAGCTCAGGTACTTCTTCAATGTTTTGAACGCTTCTTCACATTGTGTATCCCATTGAAATGCCTTCTTCAATACGTGAAAGAATGGCTAACACTTGTCGCTCGATCTAGACACAAAACGGCTCAGTGCAGTTATCCTGCCTGTCAAGCGTTGCACCTCCCTGGTGTTGGATGGTGGCTGCATATCTAGCACTGCTTTAACTTTCTCCGGGTTGGCTTCAATTCCCCTGCTGTTAACTATGAAGCCCAGGAACTTCCCTGCTGAGACCCCGAACGGACATTTCGCAGGGTTGAGCTTCATTTTGTATTTCTTGAGGATCTGGAAAGACTCAGCCAGGTGTGTAACGTGGAGCTCTGCCTTTAGGGATTTTACCAGCATGTCATCAATGTAGACTTCCATGGATGTCCCTATCTGCTTTTGGAACATTCGGTTCACCAGCTGCTGGTAAGTGGCTCTAGCATTTTTTAGACCAAAGGGCATGACTTGGTAGCAATACGTTCCTTGTTCTGTAACGAAAGAGGTCTTCTCTTGGTCTCCGGGGTCCATTCGGATTTGGTTGTACCCTGAAAAGGCATCCATGAAGCTGAGGAGCTCGTGGCCATCAGTGGCATCCACTATGAGGTCGATCCGAGGTAAAGAAAAACTGTCTTTCGGGCAAGCTCGGTTGAGGTCAGTGAAATCAATGCAGAGCCGCCACTTGCCATTGGTCTTTTTGACTAGTACCACATTGGCTAGCCAGACGGGATAGTCCACTTCCCTGATGGCCTTGGCGCAGAGGAGTTTGCCGACCTCCACATTAATTACTTTCTGTCTTTCTGAGGCGAAGCTTCTTCTTTTTTGTTTTACGGGCTTGCTGGTGGGATTCACATTCAATTTGTGCGTGATAACCGAAGGGTCAATGCCCTCCATATCCTCCTGTTTCTATGCAAATACGTCTGTGCTCTCCCTCAGGAATTGTATAAGTCGATCCTTAATTTCCTGGCTTAACCTAGATCCGACGTAGACGAGGTGTTCCAGCTCCTCATCGAGCTGGATAGATTCGAGTTCTTCTGATGGCGTTGGTCTGGCTCCCAGTTCGTCTCTCATATCGAGCTCGTCCAGTTGTATGCTTTCCACCTCTTTCCGCTTCATAGAGGCCACGTAACATTCTCTAGCCACGCGCTGATCTCCTCTGACCATTCCGATTCCATTTTCTGTAGGAAATTTCAGGACGAGGTGGTATGCCGAGGGGATGGCTCTCATTGCGTTTAGGGAAGGTCTCCCTAGCAGCATGTTATAAGCTGAAGGGGCGTCAACCACCAGGAATCTTACGGTTGTGGTGGCCTGGCAGGGAGAGTCTCCAATGGTGAGTACGAGCTGAATGGATCCCAAGGGCAATACCCTTTCTCCTGAAAATCCTAACAGATGAGCACTTACTGGCTCCAGTTTTTCCCTTCCTATGTCCATCTTGTCGAATGCAGACGCGAAGATGATGTCTGTCGTGCTCCCATTGTCTATCAAAACCCGATGTACTGTCCTGTTAGCCACAATGGCTCTTACAACCAATGGATCATCATGGGGATGGTGACAGCCCTCCAAATCTGAGTCTGAAAAAGTTATGGTAGTGTCTAGCCGGGGTACCTTGGTTGTCGTGCATACCTCATGTACCTCATCACCTCGAATTTTGCGCAAATGTGCTTTTCTGGCAGCACTAGACTCCCCTCCCCCGGCGAATCCTCCTGATATCACCCTGATTTCCCCCAGGGGTTGCTGGTGTGGTGCCTGAGCCTGTTGCTGAGGTGGTGGAGGTGGCAGAGCTCGATTTGGGTATTCTTGGGCCACGAAGCGACGTAGTTGCCCCCGCTAGATCAAAAACTCTATTTCCCTCTTTAGCTGAATGCAATCATCTGTGTGATGGCCATGGTCTCTATGAAATTCGCAGTACTTGGTGGGATCCCTCTTCGCCGGATCCGCCTTCATCCGAGGTGGCCATCTGATGAACTTCTCGTTCTACACCTCATGCAAAACTTGCGATATAGAGGCAGTAAGGGGAGTTGGTTGTCGAAGTGGGTACCTTGGTTGCAGTTCGGGCTGTGGGGGCCCCAGACGATCTCTCACATTGTCTCTCCTCTTTGGAGAACGGTCTCTATCCCTTCTCGGAGACCTGCCCCGCTCCCTTTCTTTCTTGGGACTTCTCTCCCTCTTCTTTTCTTCCTTTCCCTTCTCTTTTCGGGACGAAGAACTCCCTATTTTTGAAAGGAGTGCTTCCTCCCCATTTATATACTTCTTTGCTTTGGCCAACACCTCGGCCATACTTGTTTGAGGGTTCTTCGATATGGAGAACATCAGGTCTTTCGATTGCACCCCGAGCCCGACAATGAAGGCGGTTATGGCAAACTTTTCATCAGGGACGTCCACCTTCAAAGATTCTGAGTTGAACCTCTGAACGTATGATCTGAGGTTCTCGTCCGATCCTTGCTTTACATTCAGGAGATGGTAGCTCAGCTTCCGGTAGGTTCGAGCCCCTATAAAATGGGACACGAAGGAGATCGAGAGTTCTTTGAAGGACGAAATGGAGGCTGGGGGGAGCCTGTTGAACCACGCTAGGGCTGATCCTTTAAGAGTGATAGCAAAGGCCCTGCATCGTACGGGGTCCTGATATCCATGCAACTCTATTTGGTTTTTGTATGTGTTGAGGTGGTCCTAGGGTCTTTCGTCCCGTCGAAGGCCTCAATTTGAGGCAGCCTAAACTTGGGGGGGAGTGGAAAATGCAGCACCCCTGTGGTGAAAGGTGACTCTGTCTGCTGCACTAGGGCATCCATAGTGACGGGAGCCTTACTTCTTACAGCCTCCTTCATGTGGCTGAGCTCCTGCTTGATGTCCTCGAAGCGTTGTTCCCAGTATTGTTCTCTTCTTTCCTGCTGGTAGGGGATGAAATCACTCCTTTCCCCTTCATCATTCCGGCTCTGTGCTTCTTCGTTGTGACCATTCCTGAGTGGCGATTGCGGGTCTCTTCCCATGGTTTGACTATTTTCTCCTCCTTCGATGACCTCCCTGAGGGGGTCGAGGTGATACTGTTTCCTGCGAGGAAGGATATTCGGGCCTGCTTGGGCCGGTCGTGCCTCCTGTGGGCGCTTTAGGAGCTTTAGCAGCTCCTCGTTTTGCTGTAATAGGCGCTGGTTGACAAGGCAGACGGCGTCCAACTCGTTATTAGCCGGCGGTTCCTCTGTGAAGGGGTTGGTTTCTGAATTGTTTTCGGCTTGCGCATTGGTGGCTTCCTGTTGATCTGGCGGGCGCAGCGGATTGGTTTGACCTCTGCTCATATTGCGGGTTGAGACCATCAATCACTGGTTGATCAGCTTATTTGTAAGACGAGAACAATCGTTCCCACAGACGGCGCCAAACTGATGATGCTTTTTCACCGCGGATGAGCAGGGGGTGTGTAAACCGTGATGATCGAGATGGGTCTGAGCTATATGGCTCTCGCGATTTGCAGTAAAGTATTCAGGGGAGTCTGAGGGAATGTGAACAGTAAGAAATATAGTGGTTCACCGGCTCTAGAGCTCGGCTAGTCCACTCTTCAATGGAGACTCTTGCTCCCTTTTCTTTATTGATCACTTGAGTGCTTGTTCAATACAATATGAAAGAAATTAGGGTTTTGTCATGGCTCTGTAGCCTCTAGGGTTGCCTCTCGGGTATATGGTCCTCTTTATTTATAATGTGACCCCTCTTCACAGGGGATATCCGGCGAGATCTTTGCCCTTCTCCCGCGGGATTCTCCTTTAAATTAGGAGAGGATCTTGGTTGATTGAGATTTTATGCCTTGAATGTAGTGCCCTACTTCTATGGGAACACTCGTTATTAACCAGCTGTCCACTCCTTGTTTCTTCTACCATCCTGCCTGGGGTGAGCTCTGGGTGGATACCCCTGAGCTTCGGATTCCCTATCCGACCTCCCTTCTGGGTTGACCTCTTGGTCTGAGCTCATACTTGGAAATATTTTTCCTGGTATCATCAGATTTAATTAGCTTGGGCTTGGACGGCTACGGGGGAAGCGGGGACGGGGACGGGGATTAAAAATTTACCCGCGGACGGGGACGGGGATGAAAATTATACACGTTAACGGGGGTGGATCGGAAATGGACGAAATTTTTTTAAGTGGATACAAAAATGGAGACTACACCTCACCCCTGCTTTAGTCTATTGACATCCCTGGGCCTGCCCCAGGTTGCTAAATCATTGCTTTTTCAGTGGCTAACTTTATGTTTCGAGCATACCCTTTTTTGGTAAGATGAGCATACTACTTATTTTCATAAGTACAGCGGCGGATAGAGTAGTTTGACTTTGAGGTCTAATCAAATTTTTATATTCAAATTTATTATCATATTTTTTTCAATTAATAATATTGTTAATCTATTTCTTGTAACATAATCCATCTTAAATAAACCCAAATACCCCTGATCAAAACCCAATCAAACCCACCAAAACCTCCCAAAACCACCTAGATCTAGAACCACCTCGAACAGAACCATCACCCACCAAGAAAAAACCCAGCTTTCTATCGCCATAACCCCCACCCGCTACCCCGGATCTCATCTCATATCCACAACCACCACACACCATAACCGACCACCACGATGACCACCATAACCTCTCAAAACCACCACAACTCACAAACCCCTCAACTTCATGGTTAGTGAATGATGCGAACTGATGAATGTTGAGAGAGAGAGAGAACACCTTACTGGAAAAACCCTTTCCAGCCATCTTTACTTCTCCACCACTGACAATGCCTAATCCAGCTACATCCATCACCGACAGAGCACAATTGAACCCTTTTAGATCCTTATTTCAACTAACCCATTTTCAATCAAACCCGTGAGGGGACATGGAGTGCAAATCTGAGAGAGGCAGAGAGATGAGAGAAGAGGTGAGAGGTTTGGGCAGATAAACCCATACCTGAAAATTATGGGAATATAGAATTAAATCCCTCACAATGGTCGACGATGGAGGGGAGACAGGCAAAGCCACTGACCAGTGATTGAGGAGGGAGTATCAGTATACATATTATTAGATTATTTGTTTGGCAACTAATTTTAGGTTGGCTATTCTAAGAATGTGGATTATTTGGCAGCAAGTTTAGCCTGGCTATAACTATATTGACATTTTTTTTAAAAAAAATTGTTTATATCAACAATTTTTTCACGTTTTTCTGACGGCACACTACCAGTTGGGGAACTTGTAACAGATAATTAAAACCCGAAGGGAGTGTAATGTTATTTTCCTAACAAAAGGGGATTTAGTTGTTATTTGACTAAACTTTAGGGAAAGTGAATATAATTTACCCTATCTTAATGCTGCCAGTGGTAAAAAAAACCAAAGAATTCTGAAACAAACACAAGCAGATTCTTCTAGAAATGCTCAAGCACCTATTCCCTTTAATCTAAATCAAGAAACAAAAAATACACAAGTAAACCTTTAGCCTGGTGGATCCAAAGAATAAAAGATATACACAAAGCCCCGAAAGATGAACACACTTCTGCTATATACACATCAACCCATATAAAATGCTAACATTCAATTCCATTATGAATCCTCTATCGAGCTTCTAGTATTGTTATAGTTTCTGCATCATTTGTATGAAATTGTTCACTTCTTGCTGCTGCATCTCGGTCAATGGAACTCCTATCTGAGAAAAAAACAGGCTGTATAGGTTTGGGCAACGTTGATCCCTCGCTACTCATCATCAAAACTATGGATGACATTGTCGGCCTGTCTTGAGGATGTTGTTGAACACACAACGGGCCCACTTGGATACACCTCTGCACTTGAGACTCAACACATGAGTTCCTCAAGCAAGCATCCATTAGTTCCAAATCCCTGTCTTGATTCCATAGCAACCCAGCCTAGAACAATTGCAAGAATGCTGTGACTCTCTTGGCTCAGCAAGTGGGCATATATATTTAAAATCCATGAGAAGAAGTAAGAAACAAACTCAGAGAGTGAGGGGAGGAACAGAGAAAAGAGATCGGTGTAGTACTTACATGCCACAGAAGGTTGTGGTAGTGATCCGGATGATGAAAACCTCTGTTCCTTTTGCCACTTACTATCTCTAACATAAGCACACCCAGGCTGAAGTCATCGGACTTCACATAGAATTTCCCATCAATCACGTACTTCGGAGACATATAGCCACTGCATGAACTTATCAATGATAAGCTCCTCTAAAATATGAATAAAGTATTTGAGTTTAAGTGAGTAGAACTTACTATGTACCAATAACTCTTTTCGTTTTAGCAAAAACTTGATCATCTCCGAAAATCCTTGCTAAGCCAAAGTCTGAAATTTTGGGAATGAGATCCCTGTCGAGTAGAATATTGCTTACTTTGAGATCCCTGTGAATAATTCTCAATCTAGAAACGCTTTGGCCAAGCCAACAATGCACTTCTACTCTGATCTGCACAATGTCCACCATTTGTAAGTATAAGGATCACAATGTTTGACATTAAAATGAAGTGGGTTTCTTGATTCAGATGCTTAATCAGCTAGCATGTAACCAACGAACTAAACCAAGAGATAAGAGGATTTCAACTCTCAAACCAAAAATAAAATAATCCAAGCTTTTGTTGTGCATGTACTCATAGATTAACATCCTTTCTTCTCCTTGAATGCAGCATCCTAAGGGTCTGTTTGTTTACAAGGGTTTGGGCGGGTTTAGGATCCTGGATTTAGGAGAAAACCCTTTGAAACCCATGTTTGGAACATATATTTTTACTCCCGGGTTTGAAACCCAGCCCGCTAAGGGCCCGTGATTGAAACCCAAGTATGTGCGTTTGAGGAAACCTGGTGGGGGGTGGGTTTAAAATATGGGTTCATGGGTTTAGATTGGTAAATGACATTTATAGCCCCTTTTATTCCATATACCCTATATTATCCCATTTTGATTTAGGGGCAAAATAGTCATTTATATACAAATACATTATCATAATAGTCATATCCTTGCACATACCAAACATGGGTTTGGATAGCATTAACCCCCTCAAACCCATCTTTGAATCCCATCTTTGGGTCAAATCCAGGTTTGGACAATCCAATCCAAACCCCTCCCCAAAAACATACCAAACAGGCCCTAAAAGCCTGACAAGATTTTTATGTTGGAGCTTGGCAAACAAAACAACTTCATTTTTAAACTCTTTGAGACCTAGTCCTGAATAGGAGTGTTAATTGAGTCCTTGTTGAGCTTTTGTCGAGCCTAATTTACATATAAACGAGCTGGCTCGTTTAACCATTTACTCATAAACGAGCTTAAAATAGTGTTCAAACTCGGCTTGATTAACAACCCTAGTCCTGAATTTTTTGACAGCCTTTTCACTGCTATTTCTTGTTCGGTTGACAACTGGCCCTGTGTGTCACATATACAAGATACACATGCACAATCATACAAAACAATAGTTTGCTCACTCAAGAACTGAACATGTCCTTATTAAAAAAAGAAAAAGAAAAAACTGAACACGTCTAATGTTACCATGTATGCTGGACCAAAGCCACCTTTTCCGATCAGGTTTGCATGAGAGAAGTTATTGGTTGCAGCAGAAATAGTTGCCTAACCAAATAAAGTCAATTCTACATCTTTGTTCTTCCTTTTTCTGAGCTGCAAATTTGATTAAGAGTGTAAGAAAGGCTTCCAGACGTGATTTGATTAAGGTTGTAAACAAATCAGCATTCTTACCTCTTCTGTTTGCTATTATTTTCATGACTACACACCCACATACCACTGACAAGATGAGTAGTCCTGAAATGGCCAATACCACTAGAATCTTTACAAGTCTTTCTTCTCCTTTGAATGACTGAGGTATTATACAAACAGTGAATGTTAAATATTATTATTTGCTTCAAAATGGCATGTTTCTCTAAAAACTGAACAGCTAGGACAAATCAATTTGTCGTTAGAATTGCACAAGTTTTTGCCCAAATTCCAACTGTTTTGTTTTGAACCTCATGAAAATTAACATGCACCAACGATCTTAACTGACTTATTGATCTAGTGGTTATGTGAACTTCCTATACTGTTTGAAAAATAAGCTACCCTCCATCTTTGTCCACTCTGTAACTCCTTAGGTAGTTTAGCTAAACAATTATGGATCGTTTGGTACGAAGGCTGCAAAATGGAAGAATAAGTTCTCCATCCCAAGAGAAAGGGAAATTTTTTTCCATCTTTTTTGTTTGGTAGGATGCATAGAAAATTGCGAGTATAAAATTTTTTGTTGTTTGTTATTTGATGGAAAGTGGAGAGAAAAGAAAAACAAACATATTTAATTTACTATTTTACCGTTAAATACTATTTAAGTCTAAAACTGGGTGGATGGAAAATGGGAGGAAAAGAGGGATTTGTAGGTCGCACCCAAAGAGAAGAGAGATGCTTAATTCTGAAGCTGGCAAGCGCAAATAGAGATCTTGTTCACTTCCTTCTACAACAAACTCCCTGATGTCCATCAAATCACCAAACCACATCAAACAGCCACTGCCACCGCCAGTGATAAATGTATTAGCATAAGCAGTACATGAACAGTTATTCAAACACTCTGCCTTGCACTCAACGAGGCTCATACTAGTGTTTAGCTGGAACTCCAACAAGTCAGGCAACTTGACTGATGCAACTTTTACAAATCCTTCTCCACTCTGGCAATCTAATGGTACCTTCCTTACACATTCAATGGACCATTCAAGAACTTCCCACCTTTGTTGAGATTTTGAAGTGAATCCCTTCAAACACTCACATATTGGAGATTTGTTGATTTTGCAAATGCCATTGGGACCACATTGCCCATAACCCAGCATGGTTTGCTTGGTGTTGTTACAAACTTACAATTAGAGTCCATTTAGTGCCTGGTTCATCCATTAGATAGCGCTGAACCAAGCCTGATGGTTCCACAGCTACCCTTGTGACAATTGAAGAGTTGTAAGCCTCACAGATGGAATTCAGCCTGTTCGCAGTGAAGTTCAACATAACATTAAAAGCATGATTTGCGCTATCTAATGGATGAATGGAGACAGCTGAATTGGATTCCATTCCACGGCCCAGTCCGGAACTTTTTCACTGATTCCATTGTAATAACCACTTGAGGTAATCCATGGTAATCAATTTTGTAAGTGAAGTCTCCAAGGGACGGATCCTCAGCACTTTACCATGAAGTAAAATATCGATCTAGACGGTATCTGGGATTGCTTTGTACCATATTCCTACATAACTGTTCTTGGACCTGCCAGGAGAGAAGAAGCCTAGCTCGAATATTTGGTTGGAGGAAACTAGAGTCTCCGCATCCGCAAGGAATTGGCCTGGAATAATTGTGCCTGTTGGAAAAAATTGGATCCAAATAAAGTGAACGGCAAGGTGAGGCGCGGACTAAGTCGCTCTCTTAAGACGATTCGCCCCCCTTTATGAGATAATCACAGTGCAGAAAGCAATAACGCGTCGTCCCCAGGATACAACAGTCCAGCCTATAGACTGTAGCTTCACTCTGCACAATCGAATGAAGCAGAAGCTTCTTAGACACTTTTGAATATTGCCCAGAAACGTATACAGTAAGAATATAGTTGATGTCAGATTGTTTTTCCACCTCCTACGCACGTGAGAGTCCCAAGACTCTCTTTAATTCAAAGGCTAAATAACACTAGTTTATATATATACTCAAGTATCTTTGGACCTTTTGTCAATGTGGGATTGAGTTCCCACACTTAAAAACACTCTTTTAGTTAAAATACTCTAACAGTATCTGCTGCAACTGAAAGTTCAAACAAGGTTGAGGAACAGATCAAAGCATAGAAGAAGGTGAAGAAAGGCAGGCACTCCATTGCCTTCTCTAAACTACCAACTGTTGGACCACAGAGTCATGTATTGATGTAATTAGCTATATAATAAGCAGAAGGTCAGGCAGCCTTCTGCCTTGGGTGTCCATGACTCGCCAGAAACTTTCTTCTTATGTATAGTGTAAAGAATGAATTTTGTGCAGTTTGGATGCCCAGCTGAATGTTTGGTGAACTCAAATTCAGCCAATCTATCAATTCCTCTGTAGAGGTTCCTAAAAGTATACCAACACCAACAGTTTTGACAAACAATTTAATACATTGAAGTGTGATTTTTCTTCACATCGAATTTGTTAGGTCCATACTAAATAAAGCTAAGGATGCTACTGTAAGAATTCAAAGTCAAGAAATCGAAAACATTGCGTATTAAAGTTATTCACAAAAGGACCAAGAGTTTCAAATGGACCTATACGTTCAGTCCCAATCAATTTGTAAAGCCGCATACACCCAAGGTCCCAAAAATCAGATTCACCATGATAGCAAAACTAGTTTCTGTCTTGACTCCATTTACGGGTACTCAGGAGCAAATTTTCAATGGGGCATGCTACAATAAAGTCAGAATGCAGCCAACCAAAATTGGGCCAAAGTCAGCAGATTATGATTTGATGGTGAAGGCAAAGTAAAGGAGTGTGTCATATAAACAGAGATGCAATAATTGAGAAATTGGAAGCAAATATGGGTGATCATTGCTTTATCAGAGGCTTAAATATTAAGGTATGAGCATACCCATACCTCATCTTTTTAATAGGCAAGAATTTCTAAAATCTTTGTACAAAGCAACATCTCAACAAACTACATAGAACCAACCACACATAAAAAAGAGTATTCAATCATCATCAATTTCTAATAGAATTTGATAAATTGAAGGTATGACTTTTGTTCACATTGGATTTTTTAATGCTCCAATCTATTCTGTATTATAGCCCAATGGGCACCGCAATTTTCCACACATAATCCTTTTTAAAAGTCTTCGTGGGTTAATTTTCAAAAAATTAGAATGCATCCAACAAAAGTCTAAAGCTCGTGGTAAAGTTGGACTCACATACAATTCCATTATGAATTATCTATCGACTTTCTAATATCGTTGTAATTTCTGATGGAACTCTTTTCTGCCAAAAAAAACGAAGAAAACAGGTTATTAGGTTGTCGCTAATTTCTATGGGTTAGTTTATACTCGTAGTAGGATTCTGCAGACTTTGACAAATGAAAAGGTGAACAGTGGTTTCTATGGTCAGGCCTATATTCTGATACGTATAGGCTCTGATTGGTGGCCATTGAAGATAATGGAAGCTTAATTAAAACGGAACTCCACCTGATGAAGAATTGCAGCCAATGGAAGCTACGTTGCGACTGGGCTCATCGGATTGCCCAAATGGGTGTGCGTTTGAAGACCCAAATGGATTGTTTTCTGAAGAACTCTCTTGGTTAAATACGAGCAGTGGCGAACAGTATACTCAAAGCCGAAGAGGAGGAGGGGGGTTGGTTAGTGGGCCCAGAGGAGCTGGGGGTTGAAGACAGTCCATCCCAAATGCCAGTTAATTGGTCTAGGCCCATTTCCTCTTTAAACTTGGACTTCATTCAAGACAAAACCCAACTTTGTCTAAATACCCTAATCCATAAAAGCCCACATATGAGCCAACTCTTTTATTATTTCCTAGTTTTTTTTTTTTCCAATTTCTTAAGATTTTTTATCCCAAAACCTTAGCAAAATGGGTAACCTTAAATGTCCAAATTCTGAATCGAATCCACAGTCCAAAAGCCAAAAACAAATCATGGTCATGTATGATAAGGCACATACTTCATAAGACTCCTACTATTATAAAATTTAAGAAATATCAAATGCATCAAAATGCAAAATTGTTTTTATTACTTGAGCTAAAAACCAAGTTCTGGTCATAGTATTGAAATTTATATTTTTTGTGGGTGCAGATGTAATTTTTTAGGATTTTAGTTACAAAAAAAAAAAAAGTTAGGATTGATCAGTGACACTCTATGTGTAAAGACGAGTTCGATGACTGTAATATTAGATATATTTCATGTCAGAAGAAATATGCGACGCTAAATACCTATACTAATCGAGATGGTGTAGTCATGGATGTTGATAGGTCAAGCCCAAATTATGTAAAAAGGCCCAAGCCTCATTTGAAGAACCCAGTCCTATAAGAATCTATCAAGCCCAAGTTCAAGCCTGATCCAATTGGAGGCCCTCCTCCGAAAGACTTGGAAGATGAGCACGGATACCCTACTATATTTGAAAATTACCAAAATAGGAAACCTCTTGCCTACTCCACCGCCTTACCTCCAAACCCTAAGTCTATAAATAGTAAGCCCTCCTCACATCTAGGGCAGGCCTCCCAAAAAGTCTACACTTATTCTCTACATTTTGCTCTCTAGCTCTCTCCCACTCCCCTTGATCCAAAAACACTGTAGCTCCTCGGAGCAAATCTCTATCGGAGGAGAGCACCATTGTTCTATAATAAAGAATACCGGCCACCGTCGCCATTGAAAGTGGATGTAGGCAAATGTCGAATCACTATAAACTCCTGTGTTGATTATTTCTTGGTTATTCTTCTATTACTTGCCTACTAATTATTGATTGATCACCACGATATTATTCACCTACTTAACTGTTGATCTTGCACCGATTTGTGCATCATCAGATGTGTTTCAAGTGCATACTTTTGGTAAATCACCAGACACTTGTCAAAAATGAACTGTGACACGTGGCAAGCAAAAAAAAAATGGTGAAAAAATCTGAAAGTGACAAGCTCGATAAAACCCGTGATTGTGTGCTTGACAAATGTTAAGACACTTGTCATGTATGCATGAAAGGTTTTATGGGTGTTGGATAAATGTTGAACACGTGTTGTATTGCATGTGACGAAGGGTCCGGTAGTTGGCAAGTGTTTGGACACTTGTTACCTCATATGTGCACCATGTATTGTATGGATGTCAAGTTTCCAATGCCACCTCGTACTTCTTTTGCTAAAAATAGCGTCATTCAACCTATAAATTCAACTAATCCTTACTTGTAGTAATCATAGAAATGAAAAGGATGAAAGAGAGAGAAAAGAAAAAAAATAAGACTTCATCAAATGATAATTTTAGATCAAATTGTTATCGAACTTGAGGATATGATTCTTGATAATTATAAATTCATATTTATTGGAGTTAATTAATGATTTGAGCTACGGGATAGTATATAATATGATTCTTCTTAAATCTTTTTACAAAGAATATATCCTTAATTATTTTATGATTTGTAATCCGTATTGTGATGTTGCTATTTTGTAATTTTCGATTGAATATCAATAAATACATTGATCGTGTTTGTGTGGATAAAGATGGGGTCCTGGTAACCAATAGTTTGATGTATCACCAGCCAAATGATCTATGGGATTGGATTAAAGTGAGATTGTTGGTGAGGTGTTAAATTTGCATTCTCATCTCATATGACGTGTGATATGCGAAAAATGAGCTTATTGATTTTTATCTGTTAATTGAGATATTTGGTTATTTATTTGTTATTTAATATCGTTGAGCATATTATTCTTCGTCATATCGTATATTTTTCAACTTTATATAACATTTTCAGGTTAATCTTAGTGAAAAAATCTAATGAAATAGTTAAATAATTAAATATGGGCGCATCTCAATACAATTTATTGTAATAGGGAAATTGAGAGTTTTATTTGTACTTGAGGATTATATTGATAATTGTAATTTTGTTGAGGAATTAGCACTCTGTTTATATTTATTGGATGTATTTTTATGAATTAATGTGTGCAAAAAATTGGGGCATTTCAGTTATAAATTTTAGAGATCAAGTTATAATTTTTTAAGATATTCAAGATCAATCCTAACATATCAATGATATTTCTTTTTTTTTTATGAAGGTTTTGCTCTTGAAGTCAATGACTCAAATCCCCTCCTCCTCCAATAATAATAATAATAACATATTATAATCTGAGCCCTCAAAATTTATAAATTGATTTCAAAAATTAGAAATTAATGAAATGGTAATGAAAAAAAAAACACTTTCAACACAATAGACTTATCTATAATTCTTTTAAGTTTTTTGAAGGGACAATTTCCAAAATTCGAGTCCACGATTTTCCATATTCATGTATTGTTCAAGACACTAATATATAATTAATTTTTCACACAAGCTGTATGTTGTTCACGAAAAAATATTCATTACAACAGGGACATCAATAGGCAGATAAACTCCATAAAAATTAATAATTAACATGTCATATAAACAAATAACTCACCACTCTTCTGACATGTAAATCTAAGTGAGATTCACTTTCTCTATTTAATATTTTTATTATTAATTAGTGATATTATATTATTAATAGTGACATAATATCACCGTTATATTCAATATTTACTCGATCATGGATTCAAATTCCTCTAATGCATATATTTTTCACCTTTTTTTTTTTTTATGATCATCCTTCCACGTTTGAACGAGTATATATATATATATATATTGCTCAAAAAACAAAAAACAAAAAAGGCACCTTCATGAGCGGGTCCACAGCCGTCTGCGCGTTGGGACTTGGAACCTCCAAAGAAGGGACCCCCCTCCTCTTCGACTCCAAAACCAAAAGTCTCGATGCAGAGAACCTCTTATAGTTCTATGATCCTATCCTCAATCCCTTACCCTTTACTCTCTGAACCGGTTGTGACGCCCCATACAAGCTCTGAACCTTGGATTAACGTGTCCAGGTAAGCAACACGATTTTCTACCTCTCCAAAAACGGACAAAGGGCTTGCCACGTAAGACAGTTCACGTGGGTTTGTCACAAATGGTCAAATAAACAAAACAACAAATGACTATCCTCCGCCATACGTTAGCACAAAGCCCCTCCTCTTGAATTTATTTATTAGTTCTATCTTATCATTCGAGAGGCGGGGCCCACGTTCAAGCCAGATGGCTAAAGAGTAATGAAAGACCAGGTGGTTCTCACATGCGTCAAGACCTTATATGGACCATAACCAGCCATGTAGGCAACCATGAGTGGGAGAACATGCTGACATGTTATCACAAGGAAGGAACTAAGAAATTTAGCCTATAATTTTAACTTAATAATTCGATAACTTATATGATATAATAAAATAACGAAAAAGTAGATGCTTCAACTTCAACCACCCATGTTGAAAAAAAATTCAACCACTCAATTTTTTAATAAAAAAATATTTTTTTAAAAAAAAAGAATTAATGATATAAAACTAACATGATGGTATTTTTAATTTTATTATATTTAATATAAAATTCAAATTTAATTTATAATCCAAGCATGGTCCTTGTTTTCGATCCCTTTTGTTGTTCATAGTATAGTATTACCGTCATTGGGTGTTACTTGAGCATAATTTTTTTTAACTATTATCTAAAATTAATTATCAAAAAAAATAATTTAAGATGGATTTCAAGTTATTTTAATCCAATAAATATCAAAGATGAAACGGAATTATTACTTAATAGTACTCGTATTAGATAGCATTATTTTATAGTTCTAACGTTACTCTTTTCGAGTTAGATGGCTGAATTGTAAGAGACAGACAACGATAATACAGGCTTAGCGCGCGCACAGAGAGAGAGAGAGAGAGAGAGAGAGAGAGAGAGAATGAAAAAGGGGTGCGAACTGTGTAGCTTAGCAGCGAGGATATACTGTGATTCTGATGAAGCGAGTTTGTGCTGGGACTGCGATGAGAAGGTCCATTGTGCAAATTTCCTGGTGGCCAAACACTCGAGGAGTCTTCTCTGTCACGTCTGTCAATCTCCGACGCCATGGCAAGCTTCTGGTCCGAAGCTTGGGCCTACCTTCTCCGTCTGCGAGACTTGCCTTCATGACCGTAATGGAAAACAGGAGAGAGACCAAGAAAGTCGAGGGAACCAAGATGAGGAATATGATGATCTTGAATTTGAAGATGACAGCAGTACTGATAATAATGGCGATGGTGAGTATGATGAGGATGAGGAGGACGACGGAGGTAATCAAGTAGTTCCTTGGTCTCCTACTCCGCCTCCTCCTCCGCCTCCTCCTGCTCCATCGAGTTCTGGCACCAGTAATGAAGAAAAGTACTCCTCCAGCAGGTTTTCTTCTCAGGGCGGTGAAGCTGTTTCTTCATTCAGGAGAATGCCCGAAACTGAAGATTTTGATTCTGAGGTACTAAATATGTTCTCTCTCTCTCTCTCTCTCTCTCTCTCTCTCTTCAAGCTTCAAGTTAGGATTTTAGTGATAAATATGAGTTCACTATATTAGTTGCGGCTGTGTATTTTAGTACCTCTGTAGCCTGAAAGTATTGTTCATGTTGAGGCAGCATAGCATTGGCAGCTGTTCTTTCGGATTCAATCCAACGTCACCTCAGTGGCTATGAGCTCTCTATCTCTGGAGGAACTACATAGAAGTTTGACCTCTTTCAGACCAAAGAACACAGGAAAAACATCAAGCATATAACGTTCAAGATAATGGTGAAGCAGGGTCGACAACAGCAAGGATCAACCATCTTCTTCGATCCTCTCTACCCACCATCGTTGCTTAACTATGGAGAAATTTAACCCAAAGTTTTTACCTTTTAACTTCCTATTGATCTAATAAGTTTTTTTTTTTTTTGTCCCTATGTTTGTCAATGTAATAAAGATTTTCAGGCGTCTTCTCTCCAAATTAAAAGTCAAATTTATGAATGAATAAACAGTATCCAGATAACTGAAATGCAGCATTTTGCTTTTCTATCGACACAAAACATTTCTGAAGTAATACCTGATCAAGAGATGCCATTGCGTACCCAAATAGCATCATAGCCATATATATATATATATAAGCATCAAGAACGCCAAAGAAGCAGTCATGTTATAATGTCTCGGAATAAATAAGCACCACTAGAATTCAAATGAGTACATATATATATTACAAAGAAGGATGCAAGACATCTTCTGGTAGACCCAACTCAAAAGCAAAGATGCCAGCAATTCCCATACGACTATCACAGTTAATATCAGAGAGAGAGAGAGTGAGAGAGAGAGCAACAAAGGTTCACATACGAGAATCCAACAAACTAGAACATCTAAGTAGTTCCAAATGACAGTTTAGGTTTCATCTTCAGTTTCAGTTTCAGTTTGTAGAGACAGCAAGGCCTTCCACTTTCTACAAGGGGGTGAAAAGGGGGAGAAGCAACATAAGAATCTAAAAAACATATATGGAAACCGAAACATGGAAGAAACATACGTTAATATTAATGGTTGCATGTCTACGTGTGTATCATTCGTTTGTGCGCCTGTTGGACATATCATATTAGATAGTCAGTAAGAAGATAATTTCTTGCTGAAAAATACATACCTTCCATTCAGAATCTCATTTGTGAAACAAAATTTCAGCTAAGTTTCTGCCACAAAACAAGAAACAAATGATTAAATTCTAGCAGGTAAAACCCACAAAAGTAATGTAGACATTAAGTTCAGCTCCACTAATCATCTTGAAGCAAAAACTCAAGAATGTCCCATACGAAATCAAACAAGAATTCTCAAATCAAGAACCCCGACTGCAGAAAAAGTAAAATGTCCTGTTTGCAACACAGACAATTTAGACATTCCACTCAGCCACACATCATCACCAGATATCCATGCAAAACCTATTGCAACCAGAACAGTAACTCGAAACAATTACAAAAAACTTGATCTAGCTTGATTGTAAATTCTTTACAGTGATGGTTGGTAGTAAAATTGTGTATGGATGGACTTTATTAATCCTTAAAATTTCCGTATTGCAAGCAAGGACAAGGGTTCTTCGATTTCACATGAAAAATTATTTTCTACCATGACCATCACATCCTCACACACCACAACGCAATGGCATAAGTGAACAGAAAAATCAGACATGCAAGACAGTACTACGGTTCCTTATAAAAGTGTAATGCTTAGCAATCAAAGCATGGATGCCTTTACAACAAGTGCCAATAATTGGCACACTTTAATCCAGGCAGAGTGCTCCACTCCATACCCAGTGTTTGGCCACTCCAAAATCTTGGTATGCTGCACTCAATGACCAAAGCAGATAGCTTATTAGCCATGGGTCTAGGCACTTGCAAGCTAAATGCTATACAGCCCTCCACTCTATACCCAAGCATTATCCATCGTGGAGACCATGACACAAAAGAATTCAGATGCCAACATAACATAGTAGTCACAAATTCAACAAGGATACATCACAGGCATCAGACACCAGGCACATGGCAAAATACATTCATGCCTCTGCATGTACATAAATATGTGTATGCATATACATACATGATGAGCATGGATAACAAGCATATTTATAAACACGGATAGCAAAAGAAACCAATTGATAACCATATATGTATGCCTATAAATCTTCTCAAAGAAACTGCCATACATTATTTACAAAAGCCTCAAAACTAATCAGACATTCTAAATAACCCCTAATTGGTAAGTTCTGATCAATACCCTAGGTTGCGGAAAAAATAGATTTTCTACCTTAAGCGCGCTTACAATTCTATGGTCCTCAGTCACGTGACACCAAATGCAAGACCATTCTGTCTATGGGCCTCAGCCAACCTACAAGTCCACATTTGCTCCATGCATATCACCATCATACTATCATTTTGCTTTATGCATATCACCATCAACCTACAATCCTACTAGCATTATTTTTTGTAATCTCTGTTCCTTATATACATAACTAATCAGCAACCGTCCATAAAACACTTGAAATCACTCGAGAGAAAAAATCAATACTTAGCATGAACATAATCTGAGTTGCCTGCGACTCCATTAGTTGTCTCCGACACCATTACCACCATAATAAATATACAGAATCAATCAACTCGAAAAGGCGACACAGAGTTATATTTTACATTCAGCAGATCAATTCTAAATAACAAAAGTATCTGAAAACTTGATCAAGAACAGCAACTAATTCATTCGATTTACAACTTACCAGCTATTTCACAAACAGGCGCAAAAACGTTACCAAATTCGCAACAAATTATGAAAGACCAACCACTAGCAGAGTTCAAAGAATCAAAAACCCTAACCTTTCCGATCATCAGTGGCATCATGATACTCAGCCTCCTCCTCATTCCCGGCGCCCACCGATGCGACGGACACCACCGGCTCACCGCCAGCTTTTCCACTCTCCTTCTCATCGGGATACCTCACAACAACCACTGGACAAACGCAGTGCCTCACACAGTAATCACTCACAGTCCCAAGCCTCCCATTACTCCCTCGTCTCGTCGCCCCAAACCCTCGACTCCCCATAATCAGCGCACTCAACCCTAGCCTCTCCACCTCCAAACAAAGCCTCTCCTTCATATCATGGTCCTTCACGATATGGATCTTGAACGGAATATCAGCCTCCACCAACGGCTGGGCCAAATCGGTCGATTTCGTCGTCGTAAAAGTATCGAAATCGTCTTCGAGCTTTTGAGTCGACTCTTCGTTGTCGGCATCGACGATAGACAGGTCAACAGAGCCCCAGTCAGCGCCGTAGAGTACGGAAGTGGGTCGGACGTGGAGGAGGATCACGGCGTCGCCGGGGCGGAGGTAGTGATGCACGGCCCATTTAACGGCGAAGGCAGACTCGTCGGAGAGGTCGACGGCGATGCCAATCTTGCGCTGGGCGTTGGCAGTTGGGGTTTCGGTGGAGGAAGGAGTGGCGATGGAAGGTGGGAAGCGTGGCGAGGAGGATTTGACTTTGATGGCGGCGAGTAATGGTAGGTCCGAATCCGGCGGAGTATGTCGTGGCTGCATTGTGAATTGTGATCAGTGGAAGGTTTTCTGGGTAAGTTTTTGATCGATGACTGAGAGAGAATGCTTTTCTTCTAACTGTTGTTGCGAGCGAGCGAGCGAGCGAGCGTTTGAGAGAGAGAGATCACCACCGTTTGTGGCGGCGACTCAGTGGCGTTGGTTATTTGTTCCATTTCTTGGTGGGCTTACTTGTCCAATACGCATAGAATCCAATGATCCAATTTTGGGTTTGGGATGATATTTTGGAA
>CM042197.1:3344552-3359925 GCA_023539305.1 Ilex asprella
TTTCAAAATAGATTTCAAGGAGGCAGGGGGAGGTGGGTTTTGAAATTGGGGGAGGGGATTTGAAGCCTGGGGGTGAGAGATAAAGACGATTACCTAGATCAACCCTTGGAGAAGACAATAAAGACAGAGATGAGCAATCTGACTAGTTTCTTCTCCTCTCTAGATCTGGCTAACAACAAGGATCTCTTAGATTTTAGCTAGTAAGATGGCGAACTGATTGGAGCGATTTTTTTGAGCAAGTTTCACCAAATTAACTAAAAATTAAGATTTACTTAGTGAATTAGAGATGCTCTAAAAAAGAGATAACTTTCTAGTTAGGACTGTTAAACGAGTTAAGTTTGAATATTTTTTTAGGCTCGTTTATGTGTAAATAATGAAACGAATCAACTCGTTTATGTATAAATAAAATTCGATTAGACTCAAATACAGCGTTTAATGGCCTTATTTCTGGTACACAAACAAGGTGGGCGAATGAATATGAAAAAGGGAGATCAATCCCCAAAAACAAAAAGGTCAGTAATGAAGTAGTAGTGGGAACGATGCATCCAGTGATTTGCAAGTGTAAAAGGCAGAAAGAATGTACCCTAACTTTGTAGTGTACAAAATGTTACATAAAGGCTACATGGGAACAGTTGGTGGACGTGCCGGAGTGGTTATCGGGCATGACTAGAAATCATGTGGGCTCTGCCCGCGCAGGTTCGAATCCTGCCGTCCACGTTTCCTTTTTGAACAAAAATTCCACTTATTTTCCCGAACAGGGTGTATATTTTAAAGGTGAGGTCATCTGGTGGTGCATTCCAGCCACCATTAGCCCCACTAATTATCCAACCACGTTGTTTCTTAACAAAATTCAACACTTGTCACCGATTAGGATGGTCTAGTGGGGTATTGTTTTTACTTTTAAGGTTAAAAATTTGAATCTTAGAGTTTTTATTAGGGTTTGGTGGTTGGTCACTATGTTAGCTTAATTAAGTCTAGTTCCGAGAGGTGTTTTAAGTAGGATTGCTAATCAAACTAAGTCACTCGAGTTTGGCTTGAATTCAGCTCGGGTTTGGCTCGTTCAAGCTCGGTTTGTTTTCTAAACGAGCACAAATTTGAACAAGTTTTCAAGCTTGTTTAGAAAACAAACCCTACAATTTCGGCTCATACTCGACAGACTCGACTCGTTTATTTGCAAATACTCGATCTCGACTTGTTTTTGGCTCGTTCAGGTTCAACTCGTTTCCTAAACGAGCCGAACATGAACAATTTTTTAAGTTTAATTAAGAAACAAGTTTTCAAGTTCGGTTCGAGCTCGTTCAACTAATAACTCTAGTTTTAGGCGCGATCAAGGGCCTTATGATCCCACCGGTGAGAACTTATGGAGGTGGTCGCCAGATGTTTTTCCTTGTCCCACCCTTTTTTTCACGAGCTAAAAAAAAACAAAATTCAATACTTTGTAATATAAAAACGATGCAAAAATATTATTGGCCTAATGACTTAATTGTCAAATTAATATTTCAACTTATTTAAGCTCATTTTTTGTGGATTTGTTGTTTGTGAGGTCAATTCAATTGAATTATTCGATTGAATTTCCTCATGTTACCCATTTCTTCATGTCATAACTTATTAAATTGAAGAGGACTCAAAGTTCATTTCATACTCGGTGGTATCGAGAAAATTAGTCATTCGTTTATAAAAAAAAACTTGAAAAACTTGCGACATATTTTTTGAATAGATGAACATTTGTCACTCTCCCAACTAAACATTTTAAATTCATTAATATACATAAAACACAAATATCAAGAGAAAGAGTCGAGTTGATAACTACCATCGGTGACCTTCAAAGGAGTGGAAAAAATATTCATTACAACGGTGATACCACGTGGTAGGGTGATATGATATCACCAACTAATAATACTATAACAAATAAGCACATAGACCCCACAAAAATCAATAACTAACTTGTCATGTAAGCAAATAACTTCCCACTCTCTTGTCATGTAATTTCAAGTGGGGTTCATTTTTTCCATTTAGGGTTTTATAATTGGTTGGTGATACTATGTCATCAATTGTGACATGGTATCACCGTTGTATTCAATATTTACTCAAAGGAGTGGATGGCAAATGAGTGAAATGATATTTCCCCTTTTTAACCCAAAGTCCTCAGAATCTGTGTTATTCTATTATTTTGGGGACAAATTTCAACATTTATATGCGGAACAAGTTTTATTATCAAAATTTTCATTTCAAGTACACCCGATGCTCTACCATCCCTTGTTTTATCCGCTCTCTCATTCATATCCGAGTAACTAGATGTAACACAATTTATCATTAAATAAATGAATGTCATTAATATTTATTAACGAAAATTGTGTCATATTACTTGAAATGAAAAATTTTGTAAGATATCTTGGTTAGCATAGTAGTGTCGTTTTTCTAAAAACGTTGAGGAGCAAAATTAGAACATCATAACACTACGTTTGATAGGAGATAATGAAGTATGAGAATAGAATGTTTTGGTATGTAATAACCAAAATTCATTCTCATTCTCATGGAATGCCTAAATTCCATTAACATTAGATTTGACATTCCTTAATAGTTTATGATATTTTTCATTTCCATCTACCATCACTTGTCATTACTATCACACCATCACCTGGGTTGGGTCTAGAGCTGGGTACGGGTACAATTCGGTGTCTAGGTTGGGCGGTTGAGCCTAAAAGTGCTATAATTTGACAAATAAATCCAAAAGTATCGTAATTTGATATTTTTGTTTTAAAATTACTGCAAATCAATAAATAATTCCATGCAAATAATGTGTAGAAGATCATCATCACGAATAATATGGAGCGACTTCTTTACCTAGTAAAAAAAAACCATTTTCTAAAAACAGCAAAGTATGTGTGTCTTAACTTGGGGAACATATTCATACAATTCTCAGCTTGAAATCGAAAAAATTACAAGAAACAAGGAGAGTGTTTTTCGTAGCCCCTTCAGAAGAGGAAAAAAAAATGTGGAGTTGTAAATATAGAGACACCACGGTCTTGTGTTTTGCACTAAACACCAAAGGTAAGGTTTTTTTTTTTGGGTCAAACACACTAGTCCGTACATGGTTTAAAGCTTTAGCACACTTGACAGAGAGACACTAGCAAACTTTCAGTCCAATCGCATATCGGAGGCGAATTCATTTGATTTTGATGAATCTCACTTGAACTCATAATTTTTTAACTGTGTTTGGGTTATAGAACCCGACTACGATTCCTCTCCAAAAGTCCTTCCATGATGACCCTCTTCTTATGTTCCTCCCAGTCAGTGTCCGGCAAGTCAATTTCTTTTTCCGGTGAAACAACGCCGTTGATCCCCCGATGAGCAAAGAAAAGCCACGTCGACGTACAAAGTATAGCACATGTCCTTCCCCAGAAAATCAAAGCCAGCAAACATACAAGTATCAAACACAGTCCAATGTTTGAACTAAAATAATGACCACAATCACGTGTTTTCTTAGTCGTGGTTGATGTCTGTCTGTACCCTTGTGTTATATCCATTAAATTTTCTCTTAAAGACTTTGAATTTGAAGTTATGGAAGAAGAAGTACACGAGGAGGAGAATGAAGATGAAGTTATTGTCGATGATGAAAACTCCGAAGACGAAGAGCTTGAATCCATTCTAAGCAATTCATCGGCATCTGAGGATTGTTTCGAGGTTGGCTTTTCCTTTATCGAGTTTGAAATCTTTTCCCTTTTTGAAGATTGGTTACTTTTGATTCCAAATAGGTTTTTCCTAGACTTTCTGTTGCGAATCTCCATTGCCTGTTAAACAAAACCAGAGAAAACCAATTTTTTTTCAGAAAAAAACAATGAAACAAATGAATTTTACAAAGATCAAACCATTCGTCGGACAAAAGAAAAGTCATATGAAATTGAAAAGGAACAGCATGACTGTATTTGACGAGAAAGTATCGATAAAAGTATCAATGGGTCATTTTCATATGTAACAACTATAAAGCAAACAAAAAATGTACATTGATACTGAAAGAACAAAAAACAGTCAACCCAATTTCAATAATGAAACTGAAAGGTCCCAAAAAGAAGAAGAAGAAGATGAATAATGAACAAGCAAATGGGTGATGGCTCTGAATAACCAATCGGCACTGTAATGGACAATCCTATCATCAAATTTACCAATATAGAAACAGAGCAACATAAAAAATCAAAATTTGCTAATCACCCTCAATCAATTTGATCAAAACACCACAAATCACATACAATAATGATTAAGAATCGGAAAAAAAAAAGAAAGAAAACATACCAAAGACGTGTCAAACAGAACGGCTTTAAGAACACGAGATAAACTCCGGTGAAGCCTTTTCTTCGTACTTCTCTTTCCGGCACCGGCGACATCTCCATCCAACGATTCCTCCGACTTCTCTTCAGACATAGAATTCAAAACCTTCGGAACCACCACACTCCCTTTGTTCCCTCCTCCTCCGATCTCTATGTAATTCAGAACCTGATCATCTGACACGCTGTGACCGTTCCGTTTCACAGAACTGTCATCGTCGGCGACCTGTCTGAAACAGCTGAACAACTTGTTCCTCCCCCTGTTCTTCATCGCGTGCAAGGTTTTTGAAGAGAGAGAAACAAAGGGTCGTTCATGGGGAGTGTATTTAGGTTTAAGGGGGAAGAGAAACAGAGTATCTGACAGAAATCGAATGAACGTGGTGCTTGTTTGTTATTGTGTGTGTTTTGGTGGCGTTTCGAAATCAAGGGCCGGCTTTGCCGCTCTTCTACTACCTACATTTATGTTTTTTTTTTTGAGTTAACTTATGCGCATTTGTATTATTTTTTTTTAATTCGGTCAAAAACATGTCATTCATATCAGAACTAAATTATTCATGAAAGATTGGAGTGTTTAGACAAACTTTAAGTACACCTTAACTAATTTCCTGCACATTCTGATTAAAAAGAGACCATTCACGTCTAAGACTAAGATATTCATAAGAAATAAATTTTCGAAGACCTAATTCCGTTTTAATTCAACTATCCTACATAATGAATAAAACGTAGGGAGTAATTGTGACTATATAAAGATATTTGTGCTTCTATTTTTAACCTAAAAAAAGAATGCTTTTTCTATTTATATCCAAATACAATCTATTTTAGTCCCTTTTTTTTATAGGATTATGACTGTCTCCCATTATTTTTGGGGATTTGCACAATCTCCTATATCTATTCTTGTTTATTTTTTTTGCCCTTTTATAGAAAATTCATTTTTAGATCTTGATATTGGCTTGTAAACGAATTTTTAGGTACAATGTATCAAAATCTTTTGTGGGCAATCCATCAAATTTATTTCACGGAAAGAATTGTAATGTTCACTTCAAAGTGTGTTTTCGGTACCACTTTGCTTCCAACAATATCTTGAAATTTTGCATCTCTAATTCCGGCCAAATCTTATTCATTGTATTGTTCTTTGAATCTCTTACTACGTAGTGGTATGAAATTAACCAATATATGGAATTAACCCATATTACATAATTTTTTGATATATAAAAATGAATTTAGCCTACTCTAAATAAAAACAAAAGGATGACTTTTAACCATGAACTAATTTTTTTTTTAGTCAAGCACTATTATGGAGAGGGAGAGTGAGAGGGAGAGGACGTGTTCGAACTAGTTGAATAGTTCATACTTTGATGCCTTGCCTGATTCCATGATCAATTTCAATGTATTTTGAATTATAACATAATCTTAAGATCTATTCGGTTTGAAAGAAAAAGAAGTAATGAAAAATGCAAATGATATTGATCAGAAAGCAACAGATTGGATTTTTAATCCTTCTGCTTTTGGTTCATCAGATTTGGATCCTATGCTTGTTGATAACGCTGCACTACGTGATGGGGGAAGAAGTTAGTTTTCTCACAACTTTCTATATTTTGTGAAGTTTTCTTACAACTTCCTATATTTTTCTTTCTTTGTAAACTTGATAAATGCTCTTGCTACTGTCACTATAGCTAATACCCAATACTCTCTGCTACCAAAATTACATTTCCCTCCCCCCCCCCCAAAATTATAGTTTGCTTGATGACGTAGGAGTAGTTTTTCACACATTAAGACATGCTGCATGATGGTTTATTTTTCTTTAACATTCCTTATTGAGATTGTTGTTATGGTTAGAAATGTCAAAATATAATACGACTTATTCATACGATACAAATTCAATACAAAATTAGAAGATTTGCATCTTCCTTATGTCATATGTTTAATAAACGAGTAGATTCGACAAGACATGATTAATAAAAAAATTGGGTATAAATGAAGTCAATTAGAAAAAATACATGATACGACTCATATATTTACAAATTATATACAGTTCATACACGACACGAACGGGATACGACATGATTCGTTAAACACGAATTAATAAATGAATCGAATATGAGTAAAATATTTTTTTAACATAGACCCGTTAAAACTTAACACAAATTCACCTCACCTAACACGATTGATAAGACTAGTCGTGGCGAAGTCAACAACACCGGTATCTCTCTACTTCTTAGTGTGGTCATGTTGTAGCTCACATCTACACGGACGGGAAGTGGGCCTTTGCAATGATGTAATGCTATTAAGATCTAAATGTCGGGGCTTTAGAAAACCCTCCAATGGACATGGGGTACGTGTAGTTCTTCGAGAGAGTCGACAGTTGAAAGAATTGACAGGTTACTGCAGTGGGAGAGCAACTGGGATTTATGAGGTGCTAAACTTTCGCTTCATTAGCTGCTTCATCTACACCAGATGCTTCAAGAACAGCAATTTGGAATACATTTTGTTTATTCTCATTAAATTGCGTATCAAAGTTTCAACAGGATTAAGTTGTCCGGGCTGGGAGAGAAAAAAAGATTCAACAAGATTCAGCTGTGTTGTTGTATGGTATAAATCCTATTTTGATTGGAATAGATGTCACCATTTTGAGGACCAAACTTCTCAGGACTATTTTAAAAACTTTGTGATTCTCACTAGTGCGATGGAGGACAAAGCATATCGACGACGCTTGACAATGTTGTTCTTTTGCAAGTAGTCTGAAGACACGATGAATACCATGTCGGTGGTGAAGAGTTTGTGAAATGGGTGATCGTTTTGCAGAATCAAGTTATAGTAGAGATTGTATGGTGATGGTACTTAGAAAACCCAAGGTTAAGCTCGGTTGCTTAGGTCATTCCACTCAGGTTGGGCTCACCTTATAAATTACGGACCTCGATCTAAAATCTTAACCGCGTTTCGAGGAAGGTAGTACAAAGGACAGTTAGATCGTATCGAGTTCCTGACAATAGTTACTCAGTAAGCGCGAATCAACTACTGTCATTATGCAATATAAGAGACGGTTACAAGGCAGATCAAGCTAGGCACAAGGATAACTCTTGAAAATAAAAAATAAGTGATAACAGCATCACCAAAATACTCTCTGTAAACTCTATAGCAATCGGTATGTTTAGGAACAAGAGCTCCCTTGAAAGTAGATTAGTCAAGCTCCCAATTGGTGAACCACTATAAACACTTTGTGCAATCACTCACTTATTCCAAAATCTTATTTCCTAGAGCTTTGAAGCTCAAACTGAACTACATCTAATTGTTCAATGCACTTTGCATTCACATCGTTGCTCAATCATGTTAAGTGCATCATCATATGGATTTAGTGCCCTTTCTTCCGCCATGTTCTTCCTTGTGTATTTGATTGCAGTTACAGAGTCTTCGTTTTGCTAAGTAAGAATGTGAATTGAGAATGGTGATGAATGAGAATTCTGAGTCAGTTTTATATATATGTAGTAGAAGACTAGAAGTTCTTCTCTCTCTAAAACTCTCCCGCCTTCTCTCTCTCTCCCTCTGTCACTCTCTCTGGAGCAAGGCGGGTACTTGTTAGTTTGTTTGAAACTAATTCAAGATTCGGCAGTTACAAATACCGGTCGAGCTGACGTGTACTCGGTTCGAGAGCCAAGTGAATTGATTCACTGGCACGGGCGAATTAAGAACTGAGTTCATGAAATGTTGTGATCGAGTCAAGTTACCCGAGTTCAACTCGTTAAATTTTTTTTAAAGATCACTACTAGTTTTAGTTTGAGCATGTTTTTAAATTCAATCCAGTTTCTTTGGGATTTTTTTTTTCCTACGGAGTGTCTAGACTTGTACCGACTATTCCTTCAAGCTCAGCGGTTAACTACAGGAACTTGAGCTGTGTTAGAATATATTCTTAAAAGGACAAGAATGACTAATTCTTAAGAGGTGTGAGAAGAGATTGAATTTGAGACCTCTAAAAATTACCAAAAGTCAAACTCAACTACTGAATCACCTCATGAGGATTTAATTTTTTTGGGACTGGCTCGTAAAATAATATCACAAAACCTGAATTTTATTTGAAGTTCATTTAAACTTTAAATTAAGCTCTAGTAAATTATTACTCGTTCAACTTAACTCAACTCGGTTTATTTTCACACTAATCTGAAATGAACAGCATGTGAAGTTTTCTTAGAGTATTGGGTAAAAAATAATATTTCATTTTTCTAATTATACAATTAGTGCACAGATCCGCTAAATTGGAGCCTAATTTGGACTTGAGCCCATTGCACACGAATCGAGATACAATCTTATATAAAAGAGTTTGTATTACGTGTAAGTCGTATTTAAGTTAATCTTCTATTGATTCGTTTATTATACTGGTTAGTCAAGTCATCTAGGACCCAAACCCATTGAGGCTAAACACACACCCCTATGGTGTTAATACTGTCTGCACCCATCTTGGCTGGGAGGGTGTGTTGGAGGCCCTGCTCCTCTGGTAAGCAATACACTGTCAACAATCCTTTAATGCCATCCCTTCTCTGTTTCCGCAGGGTAGTGACCAACTCCACGATTAAATTTTGTTTCAAAAGTGGCCAAACAACAGAAAGGTTTCCGATTCAATGAAAACTGAAATGAATACATGATAATATTAAAATTTCTTTGTTTCCAAGTGTTCCGAGATTTTTCAGTATCTTTTAACAAATTTCTATAAAATTTCTCCGCTTTCGTAGGATTTCCAAAACTCATCCCTAAGTGTGAGTAAAACAATGCATCGGACTGAAATTTTAATCCTTCCTCCAAATCTTACTGTGGAGCAGTCCTTGGCACCGGTGCATGCCGATGTAGACAACGGGAAGACCATGTTCATTCCGTGGAATGAATCAGATTTCAGTTCAGATGAATTTCCATGGCGGGCTTAAAGCCTCTCCTTCAAAGTTAGAATTTTTTTTTTTTTGCATGAATTCGATTTTTTCTTTCAAACAGAATCATATGCCAAACTCCAAACACTTCTAGTCCGTGAAAATTTTTCAAGTACCGATGGCATTGTGGATGACACCATTAAAATTATTTGAAGTAATATTTTAAGCCTTCATACTGAGAAACCATTCCTATTCATCTTTCTTGAGAGTGTAATAATAAGTTAAGCGTAAGGTATAACAAGTCCATTAGTTGACCCTGAGGTATTAAGATCAACACTTTATATACCCTCAAAGGGTCAGTCCCCCTTGTATCTCAGGAGACACGTTCTACATCCATTCGGGCTACAGTGGCCAATATTTAAGCTTGAGAGAGTCTAGACACCCTGTAGCTAAAAAAAAAAGTAGTTAGTAACGAGGATATTTATGAGATAAATCTCTCATAACCTGATTCCATAGAATTGTCAAGATTCAAACTCAGGATACTTAGAGCTACCCTTGGGTTACATATACATGAGTTAAAGCAAACAGGCCAACAACATTCTGGAAGGAGAAGAATACCCGCTATTTCATTAAGTTGATCTTTTATCTTATATAATACATTATGCAGCTACACTGAGGATAAAGCAAACAGTTTATAATAACTAAGAAAAAGTAACAAATGAAAAACTGAAAATTGGCACTTTTTTGCCGAAGCACCTTAGGAAAGAATGACGAGTTTGAAAGGTGAGGCCACTCTTTTCTCTCAGGACTGCTATGTGCATCCTTATTTTTCAGAACAGCAAGTTTGATTTTTTTTTCTTGTTCTAAAAACTACTTTGTCAAAATTGTTTGAGAAAGAAAAAATAGGTAGGGCACCTTCATGGGGCCATGAGTCCTTCGATTGTATAGGAGAGAGACTCAGCCAAGTCAACTTTGAACAGCAATGTTTGCAGTGTGTGCAATACATCATACCCTGGATCTAGTTTCCGCTGCCACCCCTACAAAGAAAATCAGAAAGGCACCAAAATATGAACAGAATGTGATCATTCTCTTTTATTATTCATTAGAACAAACACATGACCCAATAATAAAAGAAAAAAGTCAATCTCTACCATCATAATTCTTATCTTTAGTGGGTATGACAGCTAACAACAGTTAATTAAAATGCAGGCAGAAATTACCTCCAACACCAAAGTGGTTACCATCACAGTGCAAACATTGCCATCAATGTTTACTCTATGACGCCTAACTTGCTCAAGCATTTGTTGCATGCAGTCAGCAGTATGAACGGAATCACCTTCTCCAGAATCCCATAAATTAAAAGTTTTTTCTACTTCCTGTTCAAGATAGCACATTCCTTGTAAGTGAAAAATAAACCAACTGATAGGAAGAAAACTCCATGATTCAAGGGATGAAAGCCGGCTGGAATTGGGCCTGGTTCTGCAATCAAATACACAACTCAAGCACATGCAATATTTCTATAGCAATGTAAAACATGTCTGCCTAACATAAACATAAAGAATTTAGAAATCACCATCAACTTGATGCCTTGGTTGAGTAGGGGAAACGGTCAAGGAGAGCCTCGAGTAGGGAAGAAGCTAAGCATCTTCATGGTTGGCCATGGCTTATTGACAATTGTTTGCAAAAGGCAATGTGGACAAGCAGAGGTGAAGCTTTTTGTTATTCAAGCGGGATGTGATTTATATTTCTTTTTCTTTGCTTTTCTGTTTTTATTCCTATATTGGTTGGATTTCTTATCCAATCTCTTCTGATGTACTTTGTCTTCCTAATTTTCACAAACCTAGTACCTCAAGTCAACATCGCAAAGAGGTTGATTAATTGATTATCTAAATTTCTGTGATAAGCCCTCCCACTATTCTTGGAGTAAATTAGATAGTAAGCCACCATGTTCATGCAAGTCACTTTTCATCATATATCAGTTACAAGTTATACAAGCTTCAGGAAAAACCAAAGATGATCTATGAGTATGGCTGGTTTCTTGTGATGCCTTCAGATTCAATTCTTGTGATGCCTTCAGAGCAATTCTTCCGCCACATCACTACTATGAAAAAACGTAGTAAAAGATTTTGTTTAAAGAAAGTATAATCATCTGCAATTTTGTAATTTTAGGAGACATCTTCAACCTGTTGAAGAAATTGCAAGTCCCTGGGGACAGGTAAATGAAGAAAACCTTGATGTTGGGCCACAATTCACCAAAAATAAATTTTCTTTTTTCAAAAAAGGAAAGAAAAATTATAGTAAAGAAAATAAATACAAGTGCTTGCAAATCACCTCAATGAAAGCCTCTGGGTTTGGGCAGTTTTGTTGTTTTGATAGCCTTAGTGTGCACTCTGCTGCAGTGCGACCGTCTCGAAGTGCTACAGCCTTAAAGAACTCGACTAGATTGACTCGATCCTTCTTAGAAAGTTCAGCAGTCATGCCTACATCAAGGAAAATGACATGAGGCCTGGACTTAAACAGCCCTTTTTGTGAACCATTTTTCTGAGATACTCTAACGAGAATATTTCCTGGATGCATGTCTGCATGGATAAAATTGTCAACCTGGAGAACAAAATGCAATGTTAGAATAACCAAAAGCATATAGACTGGATAATGGACGAGCTCTTCAACATATTTACTAGAACATAACTACTGGAATATATTAATCCTTTAACTCATAAGGACCCCATGAGAAAAAAGTTTCAAACTTCCCAATATCGTACCAGGAGCATCTTTAGAAGAGCATGAGTCCCAATGTGAGCAAGGGCACTTTTGATGTACTCATGTCCCTCGAGCTCATCAACATAGTGTAAAATACTTTCACCATGCTCATAACTTTCCACTAAAACAGCGGGATGCACCAAGGGATATAGAGGTTTTGGAAATGAGACATCCTTCCATCGACGGAAATTGTAGATAAAACGGCTCAGGTTTGCTGCCTCTCTAGCGAGATCAACTTGAGACATCATGAACACAGCAAACTGCTGTATGCTTTCATCAAGTCTCAACCATTTCAATGTGGAGATGAACTTCGAAACTTTCGCAAACAGATTTATTAATACAAAATCCCGTCTAATGGCTTCACCAACACCTGGATGTCTAACCTTGACAGCAACAAGAATCGGATTAATGCGCTGCCCGGGATATCTAAATTTTAAAGTAGCTCGATGAACTTGGGCAACACTGCCAGATGCTACAGGCTCCTCTTCAAAATATTCAAAAATCTCATGTAACTTGCGGCCAAATGCCTTTTCAATACTTCGTCTTGTGTAGGCATACTCATGGGATGGTGCTTTTGAGTGAAGTTTGGCGAGCTCAGAGCACAGATCACTTGGAAAGAGATCTGGCCTTGTCGCTGCCCACTGACCCCATTTAATAAACGCCGGGCCAGCCTTTTCTAATGTACGATGGACAACATGAAGCCATGCCTTCCTAAACTCAACGCCAAAGGAATCGGCAAAAGGAGCCATGGCTATGCAGGGTGAGAATAAAATTGCAAGATATAAAGCTCTGAGAAACAATATCAAACCCTCGAAAAGTGAGAACACAAATGAAGTCAAGAAAACATGCCCATCTTGTGCATTCATGTACAGAGTGTTCCCCACTGGTAAGCCTTCTGCCTCTGCCCATGTTCTTTGCGTCACAGCTAGCTCCCCAATGACAAAGGCAAAAATACCAGGAGCTAGCAGCTGTGATCGAGTCAAAGCAACGCTCACTGCACAAGCAAACCTACTTATTGGTGGTAGAATAGGTCCATTGTATGAACAAATCTGAGAAAGCCTTTTCCAGGCAATTTGAGCATGGTGTGAAATTTTATTACTTGCAGCTAGGACATATATATTCTTAGACCCTCTAATATTCAACAAGCTCTCCTTTGCTTCCCATAAAGTATTTGAAGCAGGTCCTCCGTTAGAAAATTTGTGTTGTGAATACAATCTGTACACGAAGTAACGGAGACCAAAGGCAAACGGTGTCCCATTATTGTTTATTTCTGAACAAATTGTCTTTGGCACTGGAAGAAGGGGCTGTGCAACCCACCTAACATTGCCAAATGGCAACAATCTGCATTCAGAAAACGTTCGTATTATTATACCATCACAGAGCATAGAGAAACAAGCTTGAACAACAAAAGAAGAGCAATGTCGAAACTTTTCACTATTGTGGTCCGAAAAGTTTAGCCATTAGTTTCTTCACATCAATAACCATCGGATTGAAGCAGCTAAGGTCAATCTACCCCGTGCCTGGGAAATAAATCCTAAACGGTACATCCAAATTGCACATACATCGCTATACCATAAAACAAGACCCTAATTCACAAAATCAAGGTAAAACCTTAGCAGTTTTAGCTGCAATAGCCAAACATAACGTGCAAGATTAATACAGGAATTAGAAGTCTATGAGAAATTCAAAGAGAAACGAGCGTAATACCCAAGAAAAGGGACGAGGAAGAAGTACAGACCTCGAAATGGCCATATCAATCAGGAGCGGTGCAATATATGATGCGCAGGCGGCATGCGATACCTGTAGATTGCATTTTCACCCTAACATCCAAGCACCATTATCGCCGCCGACCGATCTGTCCCAAAAACCTCGTACCGTGGGTGGTACACGGGTGGCACATGGCAGCTAAGTGACTGGTATCTGCGTGCGTGTGTGTGTGTGTCGGGGTTGGAGTGGACTTCCGACGACTAAGAGTGGGCCTACACGGTGGAGGGGATGGTTAAGTTTCAGATGTAGAAGTTAGTTCACTAATGTGGCCGATGATGGGCCTTATCTGCAGATTTTATTTGGGCGTAATCTGTGCAAGTTGTATATGGGCTTTGATCAATCTACACTTGAAGAGTTGTACACGTGTGATACTCATGTGCAGAAAGATAAAAAAAAAAGAAGAAGAAGAAGAAGAAGAAACTTACAATATGCTGTGCAAGCATTCAAAAGAAAGAAAAAATAAAATGAAATTAATTACTTCTTTTTCATACTTACCGACCAAAGAAATTAACAAAACACTAATGTCAATCTTATCAGAATTTTTCTATACTAAAATTTTCTCACCAAATAGTACGACATTTTATCACTCTAATTTATCACCGATGAATGTTATTAGGACCAGTTTATTTGATGGCGATGACTATAATAAATCATTTAAGAGAGAAAAAATTAATATTAAACATGGGTGTGCATGAGATTTTGAAGGAAAGCTAGGGATTAGTCTCAATCTCGATTTTCCTTTGGTGGCATCTAATAAAATTTGAACGATATAGAGAAGATTTACATGATTCAAATATGTAACTCTTATTCCTAATTTTCGATGTTTCTTTTTCACATTAATTTAATCTCTCTAATATGTAGCTCTCAGTCTCTCATCCCTAGCTAGGGGTTTCTTTTTCCACATTGACGGCTCTCGCATCCCAAAACTGCTAACACTTATTAAATTATTTATCAAAAAGATAATAGATTGTTTACAAGCAGCTTGTAAACTTTTTTTGGGCATGCTAAGAAGGTTAGATGTGAATGACAAAATTCTCTTACCTAAAGTCGTGTTTAAAGAATTAATTTCTCAATACGATAGAAGATGATATCAAGATTGTAACAAAATGAGTAACGATTTTATCACAACTATTTGTATTCAAGAAAGAAAATTCTTAAGAAGTTTATCATACAATTACTTCTAGATGATTCTTGATATTTCAAAAAAAAAACTTGTGACCCATATAAAAATTAATCATGAATATTACCATATTTCTTATAATTAAATTCGACTCTTTTCAATTAGTTGGTAATTTTCTTATTTATGTTTGTCTCCTCTAAACTATAATTCTAGCTCTTGCCCTGCACCAAATTAATGTAGGGTTCATCTTTTTTTTTCTAATGTGATTCATAAAACTTAATAAACGCTTTTTGTATCCACATCTTCACTCATAAATTATTCTTCCAGCAAAATAAAAATTACAGAATAATACAAGAGAGTAGTTGCAGTGGTAGAACCAATTCAAAATTCAAGCCAAACCCAAAAAAAATATTAACTTTAATGAGATTGAAGATAGAATAGGTATCAAAATGTTGCTACTTCAGCCGGAGTTCATGTTTCCTTAGATAATTCCATCGACATCCAAGTTATATGGGACTTTGAACATCATGTTTCTGCAGTAGCTTTCTCTCTCC